>JANHGL010015384.1:33329-47862 GCA_024611195.1 Ceyx melanurus | reverse complement strand
GACCCTGCTCTGGCAGGGGGGTTGGACTAGATGATCTTCTAGGTCCCTTCCAACCCCTAACATTCTGTGATTCTGTGTATAATTAACAATTCACCCACCATTTGCCTAGGCCCAGCAGAGGAAGGGCAGCATTGTTCTGTTAGCCTCAGGAACTGACAGCTCAACAGGCAGTGCAACCAATGACATCTCCAGCATCTCCATCCCCGTGGGACCAAAAGGCCCAGCAACTGGACAGTCTGATTCTCCTATTACTCTGAGACTGATGGCAGTGTGTCCTGGATGCTGGACACTGGGTCTTTAATTGGACAAAATAAATGCTCCAAATAAATGTCAACTAAATAAATGACGTGTTTTTGCAAACCGGTAACAACCCCAGCACCTGCCTGGGAAGCTGTGTGACCTGAGGACATTCCCCTCCCCCTCTGCACTCCTGCTCCCCTGGTTTCACGTCAGCACCAGAGAGACTTCACCCAGTTTGCCAAGCACTGGAAGTCCTAAGCTCACACTGTAGTCTGGGCTGGCTGGCAGCAGCAGAGACCAAAGATCAGCCTCCTGCTCAGGCTGGCACTGCAGGCCCAGTGGCTCTAGGCCAGCAGGGATCCAGCCATCTAAGGTGTTTTCCTTCAGCAGAGGATGGATTGTCCTGTGGGGCTGAACTAGCCTGGGTACACAGCACAGGGACCAGTAGCTAGAGGAAGAGGAACCTCAATAAGGACCAGTGCAGAGCCCTGCACCTGAGGAGGAACACCACCAGGCACCAGGACAGATGAGGGGTCTCCCTGTTGGAAAACAGCCCCACAGACCTTGGAGTGCTGGTGGAGCAAGTTCTCCATGGGACAGCAATGGCCTTGTAGCCAGAAAGGCCAATGGTGTCATGGGGGGCATTAAGAAAATTGTGTCCAGCAGGTGCAGGGAGGTTCTGCTCCCCCTCTGCTCTGCCCTGGTAAGACATCACCTGGAATACTGTGTCCAGTGTAGGGCTCCCCAGTTTAAGAGACAGGGATATACTGGAGAGAGTCCAACAGAGGCTAGGAGGATGATGAAGGGACTGGAGCATCTCCCCTGTGAAGAAAGACTGAAGGAATTGGTTTTGAGAAGACTGAGAGGGGATCTTATTGACGTCTATAAATATCTGAGGGGTGGGTGTCAGATGGAAGGGGCCAGGCTCTGCTCTGGAGTGCCCAGCAATAGGACAAGGAACAATGGGGATATACTGGAGCAGAGAAGGTTCCACTTCAACATGTGGAGAAACTTCTTCCCTGTGAGGGTGCCAGAGCCTGGCCCAGGCTGCCCAGAGAGGTTGTGGAGTCTCCTGCTCTGAAGACTTTCCAACCCTACCTGGATCTGTTCCTATGTGGGCTGCGGCTGCTCTGGGTAACTCTGCTGGGGCAGGGGGGTTGGACTCCATCTCCAGAGGTCCCTTCCACCCCCTACCATCTACAATCCTATGTCACCACCCCTGCAATGTCTCTTCCCCAGCTCCAAGCTCATCACCTGCAGTGGTCTCCCCACTCCTACGCCTGGTGACCGGGCAGAAGTTTCTCCAGCATCTTCTCCAGGTTGGAGTGAAGAAGGCACATCTGTAGCTCTCCTGGGGAATGGAAGTGCCAGGGCCTGTAAGGAAGCATCTCCATTCATGAGGGCCACCATTCCCTTGAGCAGCTCATCTGGCAAACACACCCTTATGACCGGTGTGGCTTTTTGCTCTGCAAGAGTCAGCCTTGCTCCCTGGGAGCAGCACTGATTGAGAAAAGAGCTTGGGATTTGGCCCTAGAGTGAGGGAGGAATGATGCCACATTCCACTGCATTCAACATCCCAGGATCCATCCAGCTTTTGAGGCTCCTGCTGTCCCTCAGACACTGAAGCCCACCCTGTTGGAATGGAAGTTGTCTCTCCAAAGCACCCCATTGGCCAAATGCTGTAGCTTTGGGAATGACTGCATCTGACAGGGAGTAACTTGGTAATGGCTGGGGGACCTTCCAGCCTCTGATGGTAGTCAAAGTCTGTCCTCCCAGCAGCAGAGCTGGAAGCTCCAACTTCTGCCTGCTCCCAAAATAAAGCTCCTCTTTGAGCAAGTGACATAAGGTAGCACACTCTTCCCCACCAGCCCAGCAAGCCCAAGTCCTGCTCAGCCTGTGGCCAGAAGTGGCAGCTCTGCACCCTTTCCCAAGAGCTTTGTTCACCCCACGGTCCATTTTCCACCCAGCCCCGCTCCTCTGCTCCGCAGGGCAAACTGAGCAGGGTGCAAACAGGAGGAGAGGACATGGGTGCATTGCTCCCATTGCAACCAGCCCTCTCCCAGGCAGTAGAAGAGCAGAGCTGGGGGTGATAAACGGCCTTGCTGGAGTTATCACTTTGCTGAAGTTAAGCAGAGCAGCCTAGTGATGGATGGGCTGGAATCTGGTTATCAGGGAAGGCTGTCAGCCAGAGTTGCCTATCTCCACACACATTTAGCAGGGCGTCATTATGCGATGGCATGGAGTTAAAATATGACCAAGGGTATTGAAAGAAAAAGAACAGGATTAAAAAAAAAAAAAAAAAAAGAAGAAAAAGAAAAAAAAGGCAAATTGAGCAACAATAAAAGAGCACGAGGAGAGAACGTTATCGTCCCAGTGACACCTTTTATCTCGGGCTGGTTAGCTAGAGCAGGGCACAAATTGGTCCTTCCTCCACTATTGTATCCTCTTGTACAAACAGAGGCAGATAAAATGTGTCACCAGTGAGATAGCATATCAATTTAACCCTAATTATCTAGGGGGTCAAACTAAGAAATAGGGGTTTCTCATTTCAACAGGTTCCTCCATCTCTGCTGGGAGGCACCAGGTTGGCCTGGCAGGGGGAGGGGCAGGGTAATTGATTTCCATCCACTGGGTGGATAAAAAATTAATGCTTGATTCTCCCAACTAATCAGGGCTGATTAAGGTCCATATGCTGCTGGCTCAGGGTGTCAGGAGACAAAGAAATGGGGCCACTTTCTACACGCTGGGTGTTATTGATACAGAGCCAGTTCAAACACAAGGCCCTCAGTGGAAAGATAACGGGATATCAAATCTCAGTATGTATAGACCTGCTCTGTCTTTCACAAAACATCCATGCCCTGAAGATTTTGTGCTGTGAGAGATGCACGATATTTTAGTTGTGTCCTGGCCAACCCCACTGCACCGGGGGGCAAAGGGGAAGGCAGGCAGCCCTGGAAATCCTTTGCTGGAGGAGGGCTGGAAAGCCCAGAGGAAGCTGCTGGAGTGCTGCAGCACACAACAGCACCAAGGTGACAGCCAAGGAGAGGAGCTGTCAAACCAGCTCAGCCTTCCACCCTAGTTCAAAGCAAGGCTCTGGCGCACACAGCAGAGGTGCTGCTCTGTTTTGAAGCAGGGTGGGATGTCTGCCAAGGCAAGAGGAAAGCGTGGGTGCCCTCTCCTAGAAAGCTAGGGAGGGAGTAACACCCTGTGCTGAGGCACCCGAGATGTTTTAGCAGATCAACAGCACTAGGGACAGGCAAAGCCCCATCTGTCTGTACTGAAGCTCATGTCAACTGGAGCCAAGCCGGGGACGGAAAGCTGTTTAGGCAAATTCATACTCCACCAAAGAGGCAACCTTAGGTTGATCCAAACTTGGTTAAACCAGTAAGTCCCAGCCAACAGGGGTCAAAGGCCTGGGGATGCAACGGGGTGAGACCCAGCTCCAAAGCACTGAGGCTGCAGGAGCACCCCATAAAGGGGCAGAAAACCTGGATAAGCTTTCCCAAAACTGCCATGGTGGGCCAGGAAGGATGGCTGTGCCAGCACAATGCCTCAGCACCCACCCTGGGCACACAGCACAGCCCAAGCCACACCACAGCCTGGGGAAATGGAAGCATCCTGACACACAACTCCAAAAGTCATCCCCAAACCCCAACTCTCCCATTCCAATAATTCAAGTTAGACTGGAGCAGCTTTCCTGCATAATCCAGGGCTTTGGTAGGGAGAGGTCTCCTCCCCAGCCTTGGAGTCATTATGCCACTAGTGCAAAGCAGCAAAAGCTGAGCCAGTCTCCTCTCATACTTCTGTCCAAAGTGAAGGATGGAGGGACAGCTCCCTGACAGACCCCTGGCACCCCACTCACACACCCCTCATCCCCACAGACCTGCCAAAGGGCTGGAGCAGCTTGCCCTGCCCTTGCTTTCCACAGGATGAACCCTTGCCAGATGACTGCACCCCGTTCTCACCAAGCACACCCACAGAGCTGTCCCTCTCCACCCCCAGCAGCACAGGGCACACCACCCCAGCGTAGCTGTGCTCAAAATCCACAAGCAGCAGCTGTGAGGGACAATACACTTGGAGAGGGACTGAAAAGACCTGGGCTTTCACAGCACCCCCCGAGACAGGTCCCATCTCTTCTTTGCTTTCCCTTCCGCCTTCTCAGTTCTCTCAACTACCTCCCAAACTTGTCACAGTGCAACAAGCCTACAAGCTGCACTTCAGCTTGAAATCTCAGCCTGCGTGAGGCAGGGGATGGGAACAGAGGGAACCAGCCTGTCAGGAGACACTAATGAATTTCAGCACCAGCAGCCACTGCCTCAGACGGGCTGGCAAGAGGAGAAGACATAGCAGCCTTTGCAGGAGCAGGCTGCCTTTTGTCAGAGCCCCTCTCTGTTAATCAATGTCATTGCCAAGCTGCAGCACTCCCCGAGCTGGGGTGGGATGGGTCTGGGGACAGACAGGCTGCTGACGGCACTCAGGATACCTGGGAAGTGCAGCCTTTGCTGCTGCATCCCCAAGCAGGAGCCAGGAGCATCATCCTTGGCATGAAGGTGTTTTCCCTGGGTCCCAGCACCCAAAAACCAACCTCCAGAAGGAGCCACCAGTGCTCAACCCCAACACCCCTCGCTCCCGTTGACTGGGATGGGTGGATGCCCTGCAGGGACTGGTCCTTGGGATGGGCAGAGGAATGCAGAGACATCCAGAGAGGCAGGCAGTGCTCCCAGAAGCAGGCAGGAGGGACAGAGCAGCCTGTCCCTTTGCTGCCATGCAGACGCTCCCCAGGCAGTGCGGGGAGCAGTGCAGGGCACCATGTGGCAGCTGCACCCATGCACAACATGAAGGTCAACACAAGGCTTCTTTACAAATGTCAACCTGTCACCTGGGGATATTAATGAGAGCTGACCAGCAGCTAAAATGCATCCATGCTCCATTAGTAATAAGAGAGACCACGATGCAGGAGCAGAGCACACACCATGGCATGCGGAGGCAGCGGTAGCTCAGCAGGGCCCGGGGAGGGGTGGTGATGCACAAGATAACCAGGGCCACTCCAGCTGCCCAGGAAGCAAAGCAGTCACCACACAAACCCCTTCACTGGAGTGTGTGTTCTCTTTTTACATCAGTCTTTAATTGAATTAGTGTAATGAGGCCAAATAAAGCCAGGCTGAGCAGCGAGGCTAATACCTGGCACTCGCAGACCTTCTGTGATGCCCATTCTGGACAGAGCTCCTGCCTCTCCCTGCAAGGCACAACCCTGCCTAGGAAGCTGCAAGCCCTCAGAGCAGCACTGGCTGGAACGCCTGAACACCCATCACGTGTCAACAGCTGGATCCCTCTTCCCTAGTTTCTGCTGGGTGAAATGTGGGAGAAGCTGAACACCCACCCTATCCAAGCAGTGAGCCTGTGAAGGGACAAGGCTCCTGCCCCAGGCTGCACCCAGTGCATCCCACTGGGAAAAAAACTGCCAGTGCTTCATCCCGTGTGCCTTCTGCTGCCATCAGCCTTAATGCAACATGAAGGCACTGAACAGCCTGTGGAGCTGGCCCTGCTCTGGTCTGTCTGTGCCAGGCAGCCACTGGCAGGGGTGCAGTGTCACCAGGAAAGGAGAGGCTGGGACACAGCAGGTACTCAGCCTCCAACAGAAGAGCTTCATCATCCACTGCACACACATGATGCTGCACTAAATCTGTGTGCTACTGCTTAACAGCTGCTCTTCAAAAGATCCATAGCTCTATTTACTGGGCCTTATTTGGCTGCCACGGTTGTGGGAGTAAATCTGAAGTCACTCTCCCTGAAGCTGGTCAGTAACCAGGGAGAGTAAGATCAGAATTAAGCCTTTTGATTTTTAAATAACTACTTAATTACCATGCAGGCAACCAGAGCTCACTGGCTCCACAGGTCAGCTGAGGTTAGGAGTGCAGCAGGCAGAAGCTCTGCACTCCTCCGTATGGAGTCCTCCCCATGGCTGAAGGGGTAGAGCCATTGCTCTCTCCAGCCCTTCCAGACAGGGTGAGCGTCCCTCTGACTCCACAAACACACTGTGCTGCTCCCAAAGGAAGAAAAACTGGAAAGTCTCCAGGGCTGAGGTCACATCCCCAGCCTTGGGAACCTGATGCTGTGAAAAACCCTTAAGAACAGGTTTCCACACACAAGCTTTCAGTGACAGTCTCATGTTTTAGTCCTGCTCAACAGGAGTGTGCAATACTGGACACAGTGTGCACCTACCCACGGGCGTGTCCTCACCCACCAGAAGGTGAACTTCCCATCTGTCACCAGAAAAAACTCTTCACTGTACAGGTAATAAAGCACTGGAGCAGGCTGGTGGTGGAATCTTCTCCCCTGGGGACATTCAAACTCCACGGGAAAAGACTGACCAACCTGATTGAAGTTAATTCTGCTTTGAGCAGGGGCTGGATTAGAGATCTCCATGTAAATGATTCTCACTTTGTGATGCAGCAGAGCCTGATTACACAGCGTGTTCTTTTGTCAGGCTATATGAACTTTTATGAAGCCTCTCATCCAGACACTAATGTAGTAATGGCCCAGTCCCCTGCATACTAGCTGGATCAACAGGGAACATCCAGACTCCTGCTGCAGGATACTGTCATACACACTGAGAAAGATATCACATCTGATGCAATGGACACACCAACAATACAGCTAAGCCCCCTCAAAAGCAAAACACACACAAAAAGTGAGCTGAAATTAAACATCCCTGTCCTCCCACTGCATGATTCCCCTCGTAGTATTTCTCCCCAGGAAACCAGAGCACTTAGAGGAAGGCACTGGCTAAGAACTGAGAAGACATGTCCCATCCCAGTTCTTCCACTGTGTGACAGGCAGGAGGGACTCCTGTCTGCTCCACGCCTTGCCTGTCCACACCATTTAGTGAGCACACTCCTCAGGACAGGGGCTTCTCTGCTATGCGTCATAAACTGGTTAGTGCCTAATGGTAAATCGTATAGACGCTTAACATAACACAATCATGTCACTTAAAGGCCATTAGTCTCCAGCTTAAACAGCATTTTTCCAGTCACAAAGGGGACCTGCCAACTCAGGAAGGCAGGATAAAGGACGTGGGTGGCCAGGCAGGTCACTGGACATGCAGACACCCGACGTGCAGGGTGGGCAGGGGGGAAAGCCAGGCAGCTCTAGCAAAGAGCTTTATCTTTTGGGCCTCCTTCAACCACTTGAATCAGGCCCCTGATTCTCACCCTGCGACATAAAAAACCTCTCCTCCTCCAGTCACTGCTCACAAGGGGGGCAGGAGCCCCTCACCCATGCAGAGGGTCTCCAGCCTTCTGCATCGTCTCTCTTCCCACTCACTGAACAGATTATTTCTCTCCATGGAGATACGCCCCTCTGTCTCTTGTGCTGCTTGAACTGCTCTGCCTTGCTGGCCCTATCTTTGCTCTGCTCTGGCACCACATCATCCAGGTCTACTCTCTGAACTGACCTGTGACTGCCTTTCCCCCCTCTCCACTAAAGGGAAAAGAGAAATCCTGCAAGGAGACGGTGGGGTGGGGTAAACCCCCTTCCCTTTGATGATACACAACCCCCAGATCATAACAGAACAGCTCTGGGGACTCTGGGCACAGCCTCCAGGCTGGCAGCAGCAGGCACATTACCTACCAGGTTTCCGTGCAGCCAACAAATTTCATCTGCACCAGGAGAAACAACTTTGTCTTTTCCTTGTGGCAGAGACCCTCCCTCCATCCCCAGCACGAGCTGCCATTAGTATTTGCTTCTCTGGAGAGCTGGAGCAGCAAATCCTCCAGAGCAAAGGCCAAGTGCAGCAATTAGGATGCAGGGGCTGCAGGAGCTGTTTAACAGCCCGACCTGCGGGGTCAGTGCTGCCGACTCCCAACCCTGCATTAATATTGGATGAGTTGGGGAGAGGGGCTGTCAGAGCCCCCCTCAGAGCCAGCCCTCCCCCCTCAGAGCCACTCTGCGATGTGCCAGCCACGGTATTTACAGGCGGCAGTGGGGGAAATCACTTGAGTTAAGCAGGGGAATGGGAAAGAGGCTCCCAGCAGCTTCTTCTGCTCCCCTGAATGGGTGACTGTCACCAGCACGGCCTGTTCTCCAGCCAGACGATGAAAGGCCACCAAGAATAAGGAGAGGAGGCTGGGAGCTCCCCTCTCAGAGGTTACCCAAGGGTTTGATTATCAATGCTGCTGAAGGACACTTCAGCCAGCAGCTGCTTTCCAGTTTCCTCTCACAATCTCTGCTAGACTCTCCCTTTGGAGGGAGCTTTATAGCAATAAAGGGTGAGGTTTTATGGAGAGATTCCCCTCACACTGCCTGGACAGCTCTGCAGAAGGGTCCTTACTCCAACACAGCCACAGCAGCTCCATCCCTGCAGAGACTCACCCAGATGGCACCAATCACCCTCTTTCCTCATGACCTGCCCACTGTTTATTCTCTGAACGCTCATCTTCACCTGCAGCTTCAGTCGTGCTGATCAGCACCATCCTTGCTGCCTCCAGGAAGGACCTCTTGTTGCTCTGCCTATCTTTGTGCTGGAGATGCCATCCAACTGGACATTTGCCATGACACTCTACACAGATACACACCTATGTTCAGGTTCAACAAAACTAGAGGCTCCCAAGGACAAGGATACAGACAATTTTTGGACTATACCAGCAGCCCACTGATTCCTCAGGGCACACAGCTAATAAACATGACTGCAGCACACAAGCCAGAAAGCACAGCTTGAATGTGTCCCTGCCCACAGCACCCCACCAGGAATTCCTCCACTGCTCTCTGGCTGGATGCCGAATTCAGAGAAGGCAGAAGCCCAGATTTACCATTCTCAGCTTTCCTGAACTCACTGTGCAATTAACGGGCTTAATTATTCATGGCAAAGGCAGGGAAGGGAGGAAAGAAAGTAAAAGCCAAGGAGAAGGGAATGATGTGGGGGTGGTGGGCGCCAAAGGTCTCCAAAGATCTCCCCTCAGCCTGGAGTAGAGACAGAGCCCCTTGCCGTGCTGCTGCTCCACAGCCCTGCTCTAATGCTCTCTGACATGCCTCTGAAGCCAGGGAGCTGTTTGCAGTCACCACCCTGATTTGTTAGTAATTATTTTCACGGTGTCACATTGCTGTCACTCTCTTAACAAAGAGACAGGCAGCCCCAGGCTGCCTGCGAGAAAGAACCAGCAGAGAAAAGGAATTGTCAGGCATCCAGGGATCCTCTTTGCTTTCTGGGTTTCACAACCAGAGTCCTTACCAGCTTCTGAAGAAACTTCTGAGGAGAAGTGGCAAGTCAGAATCATCTCCCATCCTGGTCACAGCGAGAGGAATTAATTACTTAGCCCTTACCTTACCTGGAAATCCAATGCCAGAGCCAGGTGCTTAGAGCCCCTTAAGCCAGTGATTTGCTTCAGGCCTGCAGCAAGCACAAAGCACTTGGGCAACTGATGACTTCTAGCTTCTTCTTGTAAGCTCCAATTCCTTTTCATGTGGTCTTGCCATTAGACCCCCCTTCCCAAGCATGGAACCCCTGCCTGTGGCTATCACCCTCACACACACTGACACCCCCCAGCCACATGTGCTGTCCCTGCCCCAGTCTCATTAATTCCAGCACTCTGCTGTGCTCCACGTGGCAGGAACATTGGAGCATTTCACAGTGCCAGGGGACTGTGGCAGCTTCCTCACACCTGACATACACAGCTTCATGTCTCTGTTTTCTCATATGCAGTGCAGTGACTTGACAAGAGCATCCCCCTGAACCACCTCCCATCCATCCATCCATCCATCCATCCATCCATCCATCCATCCATCCCACACCTGCTGTGCAACCACAGCCATCCATCCTTTGGCTGACTTGTCAGTCCAAGGTAATCACTCCTGTCCCAGTAAGTGTGGAGCTTGCCTGGGTCTCCAAAGAATGGAAGCTATTGTGGCACCTGAGGTGTCACACAGTCTAAGGATATTGAGATGAAAGACTAAGACACCTGGCCAGCCAGCCCTTCAAACACCCTTAATCTCCATGCAGAAAGCAAGTGGACCTCCTCCAGATCAAACTCAAGCTTGAATTGCTCCTGGCAGAAGTGTTCTTCCCCTACCTGCTCACTGATGGTGCAGAAGGGTCAGTCCCTGCTGCTGGAGGAGACTGGGGTATTAATTCACCCTCTTAGCACAGGCAGAGTTTGGAAACATTAAGCCTCACAGTCGAAGCAAAATGCTCCTGCAATTAACTGCATGGAAGAGCACTGACTCAGAGGGCAGATCCTTTCCAGGGCTTCTTCTAATAACACAGAAATGGCACATACATGCTGTGAAGAATGAGGATCACCATTGGGAAGCTAAATGGTCCATAAAATCTAACAGGTCTCTTCAGAGATGGGTGCACAGAGAGCTGGAGGAGAGGCCTTAGCAGCCTCCCACCAGCCTCCTCCCTCCCCCCCAGCTTGCAGGGACACACATGTCTCTAGGCAGGGACAAGGAGCTAACTCCAGGCACCTCCAGCAGGCTGGCCAACAGTCAGAGACCTGGCTCAGCACCCAGATGGAAAAACTGAAACAGGAAATGTAGAGATGACCAAGAGGCACCTACAGAGGGAAGACAAAGGCTGTCCCAGAGTGCTGGGCAGAGGGGAGGAAAAAGCCCTGCTGAGACAGGCTGACAAAGCTGGTGGGACCAAGGCAGGACAAAGTGAGCTTGTTGCACCCTCACTCATCATCTCCTCGACTCCTCCATTCTGCTCTTTCTTCCAGTACCCCCTTCAGATGCCTCACACCATTGCTACCAAGTGGTCCAGAGCAACTGCTGAGCACAAGAGCACTCTGACCACAGGTCTTCTGGGTGCCCGGCTGAGGGCAGCAGGAACAAACAACCTGGTCAAACACAGAAAAAGGTGACTCCAACATGGAATGGACTCAGATCCAAACGTTGGTCTGCAGCTTTGGCAGCCTCCTGAGAGTCCAGCACACACCCAGCCATCCACTCCTGAGGATATGAACTCACTGGACAAGGCACATGAGAATACGCTGGAGGGAAAATACCAGGGATGACCTCAAGATGGCCCAGTAGGTCTTTGCCAGCCAGGAGCTTCAGGAGGAAAAGGACTGAACCCATCCAGGAAAATGGCTCCCACCAGGAAACAAACATGCAAACAAGATAAACTGCTTTCAAGAAAGCTACCAAGTCACAGGAGGCTTGAGCAGAGCCCGGGAAGGGGAAGGATGCTGCTCCTGGGCTGGCAGTAGCGTTACAGCAGAGTAGCCATAAGAGCACCACTGCCAGCCAAGCCACTGGGAGGGCAGCACTGGTGCCAACACAACCTCTTTGCATCACCTTGTGAGTTAGGATCCAAAGGGGGATAGCTGACATTTTAGCCTCAGCATGAAACACCATCTAACTCTAGAAAAACTCTAGAGTTTTTTTGAAGCAAATTCCCATTTTGTGGAGCTAATCCTGCTTTCCATACATGCTGCAGACCCCAGGACTCAGATGGTAAACAGCCCTCCAGTGATTTATCCTCTGCAGCAGCCAGGCTTGAGGCCAGGGAATGGACATGATGCCACGTTGCTGCCAGAGCCTCTCTCACCCAGGCAGAGGCCAGGATGTGATTTTACCAAGTACCCACCTATAGAACCACTCATTTTGAAACCATTTTGCCTGAATTCATTCTAACACTGGTCTCAGTAATTCCTGCTGCAGAGGGAGTCATGGGTAGGAACAGATCAAGCCAAGACCAATGACTTGCATTCAGTTCAGCACAACTGGTTCCAAATGCAGCTTGAGTTCACTAGGGATGGAAAATCCACCTTCTCCACTCATCACCCCATCACTACAGCTCAGCACTGGAAATTAAGTCCTTGCTGCAATGCCTGTCTCCTTCCCCCCTACACTGTACATTTATTCCGAGTTTCTCCACCACCTTTCATGCTGCTTCCAAATTCCTTGGTCCTAATTCCCAGGCAGCAGAGTCTGTGCTTCCCAGAGTGCATCGGGCATCACATCAATAAATCTGTGGCCACTACAGCCCTGACTATGACAAATGTCTTTGCTGTGACATGCCAGACAAGTAGCAGACCCGAGGGTGACAGTCCAGTGCACCACCATCCCTGTGCAAAGATTTCACGTCCAAAGCTTAACCCGGAGGCAATCCCAGTCACACACCCCAGACACTGTCTCTGGCAGCAGCTCATGCAACCAGGGCACTCAAGACAAAGGCAAGAGAAGGAGACAGGCAGGGGAAGCCCTGCAGAAGGATAACTAAAGTCAGATGTGCTCCATTCCTTTGAAGTGAGGGTGTACAGAGAGGGAATCTTCAAATGCAGAATTTATTTTGCATAAGTGATATAATTCCCTTTCAAACCAAAAAGCTGGAGTGCAGGGTGGCAGAAGGAAGTGAGGTCAGTGCTACTCCCTGTAAACACCAGGGAAGAGCAGGCTCAGGGGCTGCCTTGCTCAGCTCCAGCAAAGCACTTTAGGCTGTAATTACATGAACGACTCCATCAGCAGAGCTGACTCAAAAGGTGCCTGACCCTGGATGCTCAGTCCTGTCCCTGCACTGCAGTTCACACCACCCTCTCCTTTCAGCCAACACACCCGTGTGAACAGCTACACCACAGGCTTGCTCAGTAAAGTGATCCCCACTAAAAGCAACAACCAGAAGCTAAAACAAAGATCTTTGTTGGCAATGAACTGTTTTATTAAACACAGATTACCATGTTCTCTTTCCATTACCAGCTCTTCCTCATTACCCTCAGAACCACCCTCCTGCCAGACTGCCACCCAACCAGGCCACCCTCTGCCTTCTCCTGCCTCTCTCATGGCCACCCAAGAGGTCCCACTCACTCCATTCAGTGCTGTCTGCAATTTCTCTCCCAGGCAGAGGCCACCACCCCCCTCCCAGTCGTGTGACAGAGAACAGCTTCCACTAGGGACACTGAACACCAGCCTTCCTTCCTCATTCATGAGCCAAGGCTGATCTCAAACCAACCCTCCAGGACCAAAGGCCGGAAAGACCAACCCATTGCCACACTCAGAGCTGGACTGAGAAGGCAAGTACCCTCCCAGCCTGTGCAACTTGCAAAGAAAGAATTAAAACAGAAAGATAAAATGAAGCAATGGTGTAATTCACTGCTCAGAATTTACTCATATGCAACCAAGGAAGAGTACCGAGGGCTATAAACATTTCAAGACACTCTTCTGTGTTTTATCCCTGTATTAGAGAGTACTTGCCTTTTAACACTTAAGAAAAGAAAAAAATCTTCTGAGCAGTATTTTCCTGTGGAGAGATAAATGAGCATGTTCTGATCAGCCAGGTCAGTGCTGTCCAACCATCCTCATCTCAGGTGCCCAGCCCAAAGCCCACAGTTTATGCATCTGTAGGACGATCCAAAACTGGTGCCCTTGACATGAAGGTGCAGGTCTGAGTTTCCACACAGGTGGCTTCAGCTCCTTCCTCTGCCTGCACAGCCACAGGCACATCACTTAACCTCTCTTCATCCCAGCTCTGCAGCTATGAACTCACAGGAAAAATGCTTCTTCAGTTGCAGAGATTAATTCCCATTAAGAGCAGTGAAGCAGGTTCCTTGCACAGAGGGAGGCAATCTGACATTGCAGATGGGATAAACCATGCTAAAGAACTTCCATTACAAGGGCTCAACCCTGGCATACATCAAGTCCTCTCTCTTCCACTAGAACTGTCTCCTGCAGTCAGCATCTCCCTCGGTCCTTCAGAGGCACGTTACCTTCACCACCCAATGCCACATCAGTGCAATTTGCTTAATGACTCATGGCAGTTGCATCACAGGTCCAAGCACTAAAGCAGACTGTGCCAGGTATCAGAATCCATCCCTGGAGCTGTTAAACTTGGAGAAGAGCTCCTTGCAACAGGCTAAAGGAATCCTCCTGCAGAGCTCTGGGAGGCCCAAGGACCGAGTTCCTAACGAGGCTGTTTCCCCACTCAGATTTTAGCTTGGCAGGTCTGCTGCTCCTTTCATCTTTTGCTTCAGGTAGCTCTCTTTTAATTAATAACATTTCTGTGTCGACACAGGGAACTTTCCACCCAGAATGAATGGCCCTCTCTCATTAGAACCACGACTTGTCATGATGTATTCAAGAGCAGGAGTGTGATTCATTCCCCTGTCTGTGAAGGAGGAGTGTTGCTGAGGGGTGGGGGGAAGAAGAGGCTCTATAATGAGTGACTGATATTTGCTGAAGTTGATATGTGACTCTGTTGGCTTGAACTGCCTTGTCAGGACAAGCCTTCAGAAAGGTGATGTTCCTACTCAAGAGGTTTTCCTCATTAAAGAAATTGCATCTTAACAAAGGGGAAGGG
>JANHGL010015384.1:22716-33229 GCA_024611195.1 Ceyx melanurus | reverse complement strand
CTGAGTCCTTTCACTTCAGCTTGAAGCCTCAAAACCTCATCCTCAAGCTGGGCTGCTCGGCTGAGCAGATCATCTACTTGCTCACACCACACACAGCCATGGGAGTTGTCCTCTGAGGTCAGCAACAGGCATTCTCTACAGCCTGTCATCTGCACCCCCACATCCTTTTGAGCAACATGTGTCTGAATTCCCACATTGACTTTGAATGAAGACAGAATCATGGTCTTCTTTTGTCGAGTAGATACCATACTGACAGTCTGGGTGCCCACTGTTTTCCTAGTCACAGCCTTAGTCCAGGTTGCAACCATGGCTACTAGACCTCTGGAAGAAGCTGAGTTCACAGGGTAAGGGCACACACCTGGACAACTCACCTGGCTCTGTGCTTGAGCTTGTCTTTAAACCTCCTGAGGTGTTTAAATTGCCTTCTGAGAGTGCGGCTCCACCCTCGCCTGTCCCCACCTCCCTCGCAAGGAGAGCTGACCTGGGCAGCAAAAACGCTGCTGATTGTCTGGTCTGATCTGCCGCTGGCACTGATCAGCTGCAATGAATTTCTCGAGTGTTCTGAGCAAATGACCTCACCTCAAAGCTCCACCTCTTTGTTCCAGCCACACCCCCTCCATCCAGCTTGCTCACCCCACTGTGCCTCCCAGTGCCTGGCACCTCCAGGAGCACTCACAGGAAGCACTCACAGTAGACAGGGCTGTCCAGAAGGTACCACACCTCTCCTCTTCAACAGCACATGCAGCAGTCACTAAATGCCCAGGTCACTGCTGGAGAAGCCAGGAACAAGGCTGCAGAGTTTACCAGCAACAGCCCAGATAAGGATGAGGGAGGACAGGAGCTTCAAACCAGAGGAGACAGTGGGTAGAAGCCTGCAGCTTGCCACCCGGGCAGCTGAGCAAGCAGCTCTCACCACTGAGGAAGCAGAGAAAAGGAGCAGCAGTTAGGAATGGAGCTGCCCCAAGTCCTCACTCCCTAAGCCAGGAAAAACTGCTCTCACCTCACTGCCCTGAACTGCTCTGGAACCCAGTGGTGTTCCCACCAGCACACTCCTCCAACATGGACAGGCAGCACAGCCACTGCCCCAGCTGCCCTCTGTGCCCAGTGTGTGCCCTCGACACGACAGCAAAGGGCACCAGCTACACTGCAAGCCTCAGAGGGGGGATTCCCTGGAACAAACACCTCCTGGATGGTCTACATCTCCAAGGCTCTATTTCCCTGCCTAAGCAGCCTCGCTTCAGCTCTCTGCCTTCCCTCTTTAGAAAGAGATGCTCAGTTCTGCTTTGCTAAACCCTATTTGGCAACGTGTCTAAACACAAGAAAACTTAATTAGTTCAGGAGGGAGACTCGGGATTCGTGGTGAGGGATGAAAGCAGTGGGAAATGAGACAAGTCAGAGCTGGCAGGGAGTCCTCACTCAAGGCTTGTTCCCTGGCAGGGTGCTAATCAGATGTGACGCCGCGGCACCCGCCCGGCCACGGAGCAGTGTGATGTGCTCCTCCCCCAGCAGCTCAGCCAGGCTGCTGCTATCCATGGGCTTGGGAACACGGAATGGCATTTTCTGCTTTGCCCCAGAGATGCTTCAGGACTGAATTCTGAAGTTAATGGTTTAAAAAGAATGGTTTTCTTTAAAGTAAGAGGGAGAAATGAACCACTTGCTGCAACCTCGTGGCCAGGAGTGGAGTCTTCTCTTCCAGCTGGAGTCTTCTCTTCCAGCTGACTAGTGAGGCACAATCCATGCCAGACACCACTGCAATGGTGAACTGAGTATTTCTGCTCCAGAGCTGCCTGGCCTACTAAGACAACTCACCCCACAACCCCTACAGCTCAACAGAAATGGGGCTCATCTTTACTTCACAGGATCACAAGGTGTCAGGGGTTGGAAGGGACCTGGAGATCTTCGAGTCCAACCCCCCTGCCAGAGCAGCACCATGGAATAGAATCTAATCCAGCACAGGGCACACAGGAACCCAGCCAGGTGGGTCTGGAAAATCTCCAGAGCAGGAGACTCCAAAGCCTCTCAGGGGAGCCCCTTCCAGTGTCTGTGACCCTCAGAAGTTACCCCTCACGTTGAGGTGGAACCTCCTGTGATCCAGCTACTTCTCTTTGCCTGCTGTAGAGCTCTGATGGAAAAAAAATCAAAACAACAAAACAAAGCCATCTAGAAGGCTGCCACTCCATACAGACACCAAGTCAGGATGTCATTGTCTGGGAACCTTGTTCCCTAAGAGAACTCTGTTCCTCTCCACCATCACCAGCAGTGGTGAACTGCACTCTCAGAGCAGCAATACAGGAATAAAGAACTGAGAAAAAAGATGAGAACCAGAAGCTTAGCACATCCCTGCAGCTGACAGTGCTGGTCTCTAATGAAAATTTAAACACAATACATTAAGAAAGTAAACCTCAGTCTTAATTTAAACCAGTAACACAGAACTGGCCATATTTACCAGCTCTGGACACAGCCCCAGCAGACACTCAGATTTTTTGACTCCAAAGCTCTGACACCACACATGGCAAATTCCTCATCTCCACTAGTGCTCTAGCTGCTGCTTCAGTCCTCATGTCTCACTAATCACCCCGAGGAGAGGCAAGAAGCTGCCACTCTACAAAGCCCACTCTGCAAGAAGTGATTGCTCCCAGGCTGTGCACAGTTTATTTAGGCTGCTGACGTGGGGAAACCAGTGTCACCCTGAAACCAGCCAGCAAAACTAACGAGTTGTGGATGTCAGTTTAGCATGGGACGTGTCAAGCCTGTGCTTTACTGGTGTGATAACAATAGGAGTCTTTATCCAGCAGTCTGAGGAAATGAAAAGTTGAAGTGAGATTATAGGAATCCAAATGATTTCAGAACAAAATGACACTGATCTGTAACCATCCCACTCATGTAATTCTTGAGACAGTTAACTCTGTTTTTTAAATAACATTTTTAGGTTGTTGGTCTAGCTACTTTCATCACAAAACATGCACATACACTGACACCTGCAGAGCCCAGAACAGGTCCCCACCTGGAACCCTCCAGGTAGAGTCACCCAGCCACTGAGGACAACATTGAGGATCAGAACTCCACTGAAATGTGCCACACTTGGCTTATACTCCCTTCCCAAAGACTGGGATTCACACCCAGAAACAGAACTCCATGTATGTGCTCAGAAATACCCATCCCTTTGAGAAGTACACTGGATTAAAGGAAAAACATCACAAAGCTCCAGTTTAAACCTTTCCTGGCATGCTCAAAGGATTCATTTGCTATAGAGAATATTGTAGGCAGTGATCTCACCCTATGCCCAGCACCCACCTGTCTTCTCAGAAAACAATCCCCCATCCCCAATTATGCACAAGAAACAAAGAGGAGGGACAGAGGTGGGTTTGGAAGCACAAAGGTGTATGCACTACAGACAAGCATGGAGCAATACAGCCCGGAAAAACCTCCCTCCCCTTCCATACTCACATCACTTTCAAATCCCAGTCTCCACAGGTCACAAAAATCGACTTGACGCTGGGATCTAAGAGGCCTTCTTTTGCCATCCACTCGTCAACCCTCTGAAAGGAAGGCAAGAAAAGGGGATGAGTTTTGCAGAGACAGGCCGAGCCACAACAGTTAAACTCAGATAAGCTGCCTGCAATCAAGAGAGAAGAAAATTGTGATCTTATCCATCTTCTCCCTCTCTCTTTTCTCTCTTTGCTTGCCACCTCAACAACGGCATGTTTGGACCTTTGAAGATTTCTGATAGGAGACATCAGGCAACCAGAGCAGAGATGATGTTATCAGACAACACAGCAGCTCTGCTGGTGCACGGGTGGAAGCTGTGCAGGGTTAATGAGACCACAACTCTGCTCTCACCTGGCACTACAACTCTGCTTCTCCTTTCTCTGCTCCAAATGGGCTCCCAAGTGAGTGTAACTTATGCCCCTTGCAGAGAGGAGAAAACACGGGCATCCTGGGATGGAACTCCTCACATGCTCCAGCTCACGTGGGGATACAGGAGAGGAGGAGAAAGGGAGGGCTGGGCAAACACAGGCACTGTGCAGCAGTAACAATCCCCATGTCCCTCTCCTCTCCAGGTTGAGGGGCTCTTTCTCCTTACAGTTCTGAGGAGGAGCTTGCTAAGGACAGTGTGGATTTTAAGTGAATCCACTATTGCTGATCGACTTCCCATTGGGACAGATGTTCTGGATCCACTTTAAAACCAGGCCATGTTAGGCTGGAGGATGTGTATCCACGCTGGGGATTAGCCAGGAGGAACTAACCCAGACTAGTACCTCCCCAGAGACACTTACTCCAGCTAGAAGTAGCTGGTGACTATTCAGCTGCTATTTGACAGTCTCACTAGCAGCATTTCCAGTGCTTCACCAAGAGACATCCCTCCTCTTTTCCCTCAGTTAACACCATCCCAAATAAAGCAGCATGCCCCAGAAGCTGCCTGACACAAATCTCATTTTAACCTAGAAACATGATGCTGGATAAACACCATTCAGTCCAAATACAAAATAATAAATAAATGGAAAAGTTTCCACACTCTAAGAAGCTCCCACAGAAAGAGAATGAACAGAATAAGAGCTGGGGGGGTTGCATGGATTCAAGATGCCACCTTTGCAGAGCACCTTGTGTCACTGCCACAGCCTTTCCCCAACAGGATGAGGACTGAGTGTACCACAGCCCTCTGGAGCAAAGCTCTCCCCAGGGCAGCACCCAGCTCTCAGCCACACTCTCTCCCACCCCCTTCAGGCTGCCAGGATCTTCCAGCTCCACATAAGGCTCCCAGGAGCAAGGGACAGCAGCAGTAACCTTTCTAAACTCCCTGATGTGAGTGCCCATGAAGTGCTTTCTCCATAGAGGACTTTAAAGCCTTTAATTTGATTTCCTCAGATAAGAAATTGTTGTAATTATTCTGATTAGGAACAACTAGGTAGCACAACAGTGGAAAACCTGATAGAGACGATGCATCGAACACCAACCTGCAGTCCAAGCAGGCTCTGCTTGAGGAGATTTCCTTCGCTATTTGACTACCAACAAAAGCTACTGATGGAGAAATACTTCCAAGTAAATCAAGCCCTAAATGCTGTAGGAATTCTCCATTAGGAAGATGGCATTATTAGGGCTGAATCTGCATTCACATGTCCTCCAGATTCGACTGGAGGGGCATTTTCTTTCTATACCCCATGTATTATTGAGCATTTAAATAGGTAGGGGGGAAAAATAATTTAATAAAGTGCTGAGGATGGGGAAAGCAAAGAAAGGCAGCAGCTCCTGGGGCAGTGGTCTGGAGCAATGTCTCGGTGCTTTAAATCTGGCTGAAGAATCGCCTGTTCTCCTGTCCACTGGCAGCAGTTTGGCTCTCTTGTCAGCACCCTTGACATGAACAGCTGGAGCTGACAGATCAATGGTTCAATACTCTCAGCAGCGTGTCACCAACGTGACAGCAAATGTTATTCTAATGAAGCTGTAACCACAGGCAAATGACGCCGCTCAATCCTGGCAAGGGGAGGCAGCAGAGGAGGATGGGCCCAGAGGTCGGAGTTCAGGAGCTAAAGGTCACTCTGCTTACCTCAAGCACTTGCTGGAGGCTTGGCTGCCCATCCACCATGCCTTGGATAATGCCAGTCAGCTGAAAGGAGAGACAAACAGAAAGGCAGGAATCAGAGCAGTGCTCGCAAGATCATTAGAGAGGTTCCCCCCCCTTCTATCCATACCCCTGCCACCAAACCCAGGACCCACACAGCCACTGCCAAGGAGCCAGGCACAGCACAGAGACACTGGCAGCCCCCCAGCCATGGGCAAGGGCCTGGCTCCCACCCAGACACTGAAACGTAGGGGAGCTCCTACCCCCAGCATAACCCAGCAAGCTCTGGGTAAGCCAGGATCCGCTCGGGCAGCAGTGGTGACCTCTGCTCACTCTGCAGGGTGCCCAAAGTGCTGCCCTTCTTCACCACGCATTTCACCAGCTTGGCATTTCCCTGCACAGGCAGTGGGAGCTCCTGGGGTGTCTGGTAATTCCCCTGCTATCCTGGCACCAAAACTGCAGTGTGAAACTAACAGAACAGACCACTACTGGCAAGAGAAACCCAGAGTGGACCTAGTGACCCTGCCCTGTGCTGAGCAGCCAGCACCCACATGTTCCCCAGCACATCCCAGCAGCTCTCTGTACTTTCCAACAACGGAATGAAATCTGGAAACCACTTTCTTCCAGAAGCCTGGTCTGCTGCTTTTCAGGAGGTTCCTTAAAAACAGGTTTTGTCAACAGTCAGTGCTGCTGACTGTACCCAGGCTGTTGGGCTGTTCACACCCAGAACAGACAGCTCCATGGGTCTCTGCCTGTGTCTGCCTAGGAGAGTTGCAGGCACATGGAAAACAGATAATTTTTCTGTCTACCTTCCAACTGACACAACTGCCCTGTAACAGATCGAGGATCGGAGGTCAGCAGCTCCACATCAATGTACCCAAGTAATTACAGAAATCATGATGAACGCCAGCACATGCCACAGCACTGCACTTCCCAGGGCACTCTCTGAGCCACCCCTCTCATACACCCCAGCTCATCACAGCCCAGGAGCCTGCCCTGCTGCCTGCATGGCCACAGAAGCCTCCAGAAGCCACAGTGTCACCTGGAGAGGTGCTGACAGCCCCCAGCACCACCCAGGAGTGACCCTTCCAACATGGATCAGCTCAAGCTGCTTGTAAAACATGTGTCCTCTCAGAAACCACGGGGCTCTGCTTTATTAAAGATGTGGCTACTCAAAGAAGCTCAATGGTTTCTACCTCTCAGTTGCTTGGCTTATAGCACTGAACTCAGAGGAAGGGGAAAAAAAAAGAGATTAAACTCCAATTAAACTGTAATTACATTTAATGAATACCAAATACCTGACTCACTGAATAAACTGTTAAATGGAAAGATTATTTTCTCATAGTGACTTCCATGGAATGGTAATATGTACCTTTTAGGGAAAGTATTTTAATTTTAAGAATGCAGAGTTCCTCTAGCTGGGTTTCTCAAGTTCATCAAGTCATTATGAGGTGGAATTTTAAGGAAGTGGAGGGACACAGACACTCTTTTATATTCCAGAAACTGTTTTTATATTAATCTGTATTTTAATTGGGTAACAGCTGCTACCTACAGAGTTCTCATACTCTAAGAGGCAAATAGATTTGAAAGATTAACACAGGGCTCTTTAGAGCAGCTTTTAAAGCTCACTGGCTTGGGGCTTTTTTGCTCTTCTTGCCATATTTCTCCCCATGCATTTGCTTGGCAGAGGAGGACAGCTCACCTACTGCCTCCCAGCAGCCCAAACCAAACCTCTGGAAGTGGCTGAATGAGGAGCTGTTGAGAAAGGGTCATGGAACTGTTTTAGTTAGACTGGTTTGGGTCAGAAGCGACCTTCCAAGCTCATTTGGTCCAACCCCCCTGCACTGGGCAGGGACATCTGCAACCAGAGTAGGTTGCTCAGAGCTCTGTCCCACCTGACCTGGAATGTTTCCAGGGATGAGGCATCGACCTCCTATCTGAGCAATCTGTGTTGGTGTTCACCACCAGCATTGTGAAGAATTTCTTCCTTATATCTCAACTAAATCTCCTCTTATTTGGTTTCAAACGACCACCCCTTGTCCTGTTCAACAGGCTTTGCTGAACTGTCTCCATCTTCCTCACAGTCCCCCCTGAGCGCTGACAGGCCACCAGAAGGGCTCCCTGGAGCCTCCTCTTCTCCAGGCTGCACAACCCCAACTCACTCAGCCTGTCTTCACATCAGAGGTGCTTCAGCCCTCTGATCAATTCTGTGGCCTCCTCTGGACCCACTCCAGCAGATCCATGTCTTTTCTTTGCCCAGACTGACAGTCAACCTTCTGGTATCACAGCCAGCACTGGTGCAAATGGTTTCAACCTCTCCAGGTACCTTCAGGACTGCACCTGTTCAACACCACAGCCCTGATGGCCACAGCAGGACAGGGTGAAATGGCCCTGAAGACAAAGGGATTCACCTGCTCCACTTCATTACATGTCAGAGTGCTCAAAAGGGACCAGATTTCTACTCTCCCTCCCTTTCTGATCTGTTCTCAGCTCCATCCATCTGTAACACCCACTGAGCCACAGCAGCATTCCCTGGTCTTGCAGCTTTGATAAAGTATAAAAACATAAAACTGCACAACTGTAAAGTTTCACTAGTGATCCCAAGAAGCACATGGTATTTGGGAACATAAACAAGCTATAAGGATTTATCCTTTTGTATTTTTATTGTCTGTTCCTTCAGGAAAAAAAAATAATAACAATTAATCATAAAATCCAGCAAAGCACCATGAAAAAGCCTGTTACAAGCACCTTCTGGGTAGAGAGAACCTTCCTGGGCATCAAACCACTTGCATCTTCCAAAAAAGCATGATTAGCTTTATATACCAAACCACTGCTTTTAACCACTTGCAAGCACTTCCCACTTTCTCTGTCTAAATGTTCAGCACACCCCTCATCACAACCTATCTTCATATAGAAGCAGGTCGAGAGAGAGAGGAGCAGATGAGGGCTAGAGTGAGAGGCAGCACTGGAAGACGCGCACCACTGGTGTGGGGAACTGGAGTAACCTCCTGTAACAAGGGGTGAGCACAGACACCCCAAAAGCTAAGCACAGGGGTGCCCTGAGGGTGACCAAGAGCTTTCCACCCTTGCAGACGCCCTTCCCGTGCTGTGCTGTCCTCTTCAAGAAGGAATAGGGATGTGAGTGGAACTCAGCACTCAAGGATTAATGCCATACAATCACAGAATGCCAGGTGTTTGAAGGGCCCTCGAAAGATGATGGAGTCTAACCCCTCTGCCAGAGCAGGGGCACCCAGGGCAGCCCACACAGGAACAGATCCAGGTGTGGCTGGAAAGTCTCCAGAGCAGGAGACTCCACAGCCTCTCTGGGCAGCCTGGGCCAGGCTCTGTCTCACTCACCATGAGTTTTTTTCTCACATTTCCATGGACCCTCCCAAGTTCCAGCTGCACCCGCTGCCCCGTGTCCTGTCCCTGGATGTCCCTGAGCAGAGCCTGGCTCCATCCTCCTGATACTCACCATTGACATGTTTATCACCACGAATGGGGTCACCCCTCAGACTCCTCCAAGCTCCAGAGCAGCTCCCTCAGCCTCTCCTCAGCAGGGAGATGTTCCCCTCCCTCCAGCAGCTCTGGGCTCTGCACTGGACTCTCTCCAGCAGTTCCCTGTCCTTCCTGAGCTGAGGGGCCTACCACTGGACACAACACTCCAGATGTGGCCTCAGCAGGGCAGAGCAGAGGGGCAGAACCTCTCTGACCTACTAACCACCCCCCTTCTGATCCAGCCCAGGGTGCCACTGGCCTTGCTGGGCACCAGGGGCCCATTACTGGCTTCTGGTCACCATGTTGCCCTCAGCACCCCAGGTCCCTTTTCACCTGCACTGCTCTCCAACAGGTCAGTCCACAGGTCAGGCTGGTGCCTTGGGTTGTTCTTGCCCAGCTGCCAGACTCTGCACTTGCCCTTGTTGTCTTTCATTCCATTACTTCCCAATCAACTCTCCAGCCTGTCCAGGGCTCGCTGGCTGGCAGCACCAGTGACTGTCACACACACAGGCCACACCAAGCAGTTCTGTGGCTTCCCAGCACAGGTAGTGAGCAGAGGGAGAGGGGAGAGCAGCAGCACAGCAGCCAGGCTCCCAGGCAATGTCAACACCACTGCTTTTCCTAGGGAGTTTATCTGGGAAACCATCGTATTTCTACTCCAAGACAGTCCGCTGATTACCTAAGCACTGTCTCTGGTGTACTATCTAATCATCAGGCCTGGTCTTTCTTTGTAGACAGAGGCCAATAAATCTCACCCTTTGTAAGTAGAGGTGCCTGGACAAAGCCCTTTACTGGCATTTAGCAAAATGGGTATTTTTCAGAACACATAAAGCAGCTGGAAGTCAGTGGTGAGAGCTGGAGCTATGTGGGCAGTGGCTCTGCAGGGGCTCAAGACACAGCGCAGCCCAGCTGTCCCCCTAGGGTCTCAGGGGAACCTCCCCCTAGGCTGACCCCTCTGCCTGCCTAGCAAGGCCACCATCCCCACAGGTCTCTGAACAGCCACTACAGCCTCCACAAAAAAGCAGATGCAAATACAAAAGGGTATTTTTGCAACTGTTGAGTAAGGTCCTCAGTGTGACCAGCTCACCTGTGGCTGTTAAGGCAGAGTGTTGAAGTCAGTCCCAACTATGGGGCCCAGGGACAAGCCCAGTTACCCCTCCAGAACTACCCCCCTACCTGCGCCTTGTGGCAACCCCTGCAACAGGCAGGGGAACCACAGAATGACAGAATGTTAGGGGTTGGAAGGGACCTAGAAGATCATCTAGTCCAACCCCCCAGCCAGAGCAGGATCACCTAGATCAAGTCACCCAGGAACAGATCCAGGCAGGTCTTAAGTGTCTCCACAGATGGAGACTCCACAACCTCCCTGGGCAGCCCATTCCAGAGCTCTGTCATCCTCACTGGGAAAAAGTTCTTCCTTGTGTTGACCCTAAACCTCTTGTGCTCCAACTTGCA
>JANHGL010015383.1:6961-38941 GCA_024611195.1 Ceyx melanurus | reverse complement strand
GGGTGACTTGGTCTAGGTGACCCTGCTCTGGCAGGGGGGTTGGACTAGATGATCTCCTAGGTCCCTTCCAACCCCTAGCGATCTATGATTCTATGGTTTATTCAGTCTAGATACTCACGCAGGATCTCTTGGACAGTCACAGGCTCTTTGATGACTGCTGCTTCACTCTCCCCAGCCAGATTGATGGCCTTTACACGGAA
Organism: Ceyx melanurus; assembly: GCA_024611195.1. Lineage (NCBI taxonomy): Eukaryota > Metazoa > Chordata > Aves > Coraciiformes > Alcedinidae > Ceyx > Ceyx melanurus. The sequence continues at coordinate 38,741 of JANHGL010015383.1, read as the reverse complement.
ATGCAGTTTGTCCCCTGTGACCAGGTCTTTAATGAGAGCAGATGTGCGCTCAGTCAGGCCTGGGAGAGCTGGAATCCATTCTGCAGCTGCAAAAACAACATCTGCATAGTGTAATAATGCATTATTTTTCCTTAACGATGTCTTGTGTACAATTGGAAGTCAATTGGTATTGGTGTAAAATGAATTCAATAAGCCATACCACACTTAGAACACAAGAAAGCAGGCTGGAAAAAGAACTCTGGATCTGTAGGATGTGTTTACATAAGGATTTAAGGAACGTATACACTTCATTCAAAATAGCTAAGTGTAAAGGAAACATCTGTGGGTAGCTCCTTTGGCATTCTGGTTTACAGAGCTTAGAGCTGTGAGGCTTCTCTACATTTACTTGAATAAGCCAAAGCAGGGAGAGGAGACAATTTTGGAAGTAACTGTAGGAAGAAAATGAAACCATTATTTCTTTTTTTTCTTGAAATAAGTGTACCTTCTGTGGGTGTCCAAACAGATTGGTGAGAGTCACATAGGCTGGAAACAGTAATAGACAACATTCATGTTGGAATTTAAAATAAACTTCTCAACTGACGCTGTGAAATTGAATTCTTAGGATTCCTTTAGTTTTTCTAATGGCACAGAAGTATGACTGCAAATCATTTTTCTATGATAATGACATAGTGATTCTGGCAATTCCATGATTGTATCTCATTGAAGACTAGAAATTATTTCTGGATAAATTATACCCTGTAAAAACTCTAGTGTAGGTTTTATGGCACTTGAGCTTAGTGTCAGAAAAAAACCCAACATTACTGTAGTGACTAAATTTGTTATTTGATTTTTAATGACAAAAGTGTTAGTTGTGGCATCACTGTAAAATAAATGAGTGTTGTAGTTATGGGGCAGTTATTATCAGACCACTTGTATTAAATGAGATAAGGTAAGTTACTTGAAAGTTTGACTGATGTTCTTGCAGTTGCTGTGTTATATTATTTTTAAGGAATACGCAATTGGTGAATGCTACAAAAGCATGGTAGTGACTACAGAACAGCACCTGGATTGTTTTTAGTACTTTTTGTATTTATGATGATTGCTAAGATGAGGTTATGGTTGATGTGACTTCCCATTTTTGCAGTCATGCTGTGAATAAGTATCATTAAATTTGAACTCTAGGCTGTGACATTAAATTTGACATAAATAGTCACAACCTAGAGTTCCAATGTAATGATACTGGATATGTTTAATTTATTGAGATATTGCAGTCAAGCAATTGTAATGGCAGTACTTTGATAATGTTCAGTTGTTGCTGCCTAGTGCATGTGCTTACTTACATCCCTCTTTGCAGTATTCCACAATATACCCATCTAACCCCCCAGCTCCAATCCGCTCAGGGGGTCTCCACTTCAAGGCAACAGTGCTGTCAGAAACATCTTCCACTGTGAAGCTGGTTGGTTCACTCGGAGGAGCTGTAGGGAGATAACACAGAATCAATTCTGAGAAACAGCAATGTTTCTCATTCTCATTCTCATTCTCATTCTCATTCTCATTCTCATTCTCATTCTCATTCTCATTCTCATTCTCATTCTCATGCAATACAGCTGTGAGAATTCAAAGGCAATGGGAAGAGTGATTAGCACTGAATTATAAATCACTATCTGTTTTAATACAATAAATTTAGCTGAAGCTCAGTTGCAGAATGTAGCACCTAATACTTCCTTTGATAAAAAGTGCAGCATAAGATTGCTGTAACAGTCAGGGAAACAAGAGGTTGAGATAGTAGTTCCTATTCACATATATAGATATAAGTAGAAGGCAATGAAGAAGCTAGAGTTGTAGAAGGGAGTCAAATTGTTGCCAAAAATCTGCAGAAAAGTTTAGGAAAAAATGTATATAATTTGTATGCTGTACTTACATCCTCACTGTAGTTAGACAAAATTCAGTCAGAGCACCAGATTAATCAGTGGCTAAATTTGACCTCACTAATTTTCTTCTAACAGTGAAGAAAATGACCAAAAGTGATGACTACATGTTTGCAAACTGTTCTGACCTGAATGTTTGTAATAGACATGCTTAAGAAAAATGTTGTGAGGCTAAAAAATTTCACTTCCATCCAATACAGCTATTTCTTATATTTTCAGAACAGTAGTGTCATAGCTTTTTAAAAAGCCCATAGTTCAGAAAGACAACTAGCTAAATTTAATTGTCTCAAGTATGACCGTTATCCACTGGCTATGAAACAATAAAGAAAAGCCTTTACTGCAAAATCTCAAATACACACAACTGTGAAATCATTGATTCCAGAAAGCAAACAGGTAACCTTTTCAAAATAATATTTAGAGTGCTGGAATGTAAAATTTAGTATACATGGCTTAAAAGCAATCACATTAAAGAATGCATGTTGGGCATACTCTGTATACATAAAATAAACTGAACATCTTTTGAATATACATAGCAGATTTTACATATTAGAAGCATTTAATGCATAAAATAAGTTAAATGCAGGTTTATAAATTTTGCAACTGATTGAAATTAATCTGAATACCCAAAGCCATTGTAAGGAAAAATGCCACCCAGTGTCCTTGCTCTAGCTGTGTCCAAATTGTTTGTTTTCAGCTAGCAGCAAGGACAACACACAGGAGTCAAAGCAGTTGGAAGCATACACAACCACACAGTACACAATCAAAACCCCAAACCTCTTCTCGGAAGCAGTTAAGTGTGAACTTTATCCTTAATAAAGCAAAACTCTGCCTATCCCATGAAATCTTTGGACCTTTTTTTCCAGTAGCTCCGCTGGATGGTTTTCGTTTGCTGCCTTTTGTTGCAGAGCAGCCATGGTGAGTTTGAAATCCAGGATTAAAAACCCCTTCTGGCAGTACATTCCTTCCTTCTGACCCCGGCACTGCATCATCTGCTTTTACTTTCTCTCCTTCAGCAGGCTGGCCACCTTTGCTGATATTTCTAGATTTATCAACTCTGGTCATTTCAATCTCGAGCTATTTGTATTTTTGTGGGTCTTCTTTCTAAAGGTCTTAGCAGGCAGGCTTCCTGAAGACTCCTTCAGCTGGCTGCTTGCTCAGGGGCTGCAGGACACCCTGCGCTGCTGTGTTGGGAAGGATTATTTATAGAAAACCATTCCTTAGATATTAACTTAATCAGCTATCCTTTTAGCTGTGGAGATGGCCAGGATTAAGAGAGTACTAGGTGGGATACTGTGATAATTACACCCATAGGGGAAGGGGGAAGTTGAGAGGTACAGGGAAATTTCTGTCAATTAGTTCTCCTCCTTTCCAGATCCAGCCCGACTCTCACACCTCTAATTATAACAACTAAAAATTCATCAGCGATTTCATGACACTGGAACTTCTGCTGCTCAGGAAGGGGAGTGACAGAGACGAAGAAGATCACAATGGAAAAGGTTGAATAAATACAGACTGCAGAGATGCTGGATTGCCTCTCTCCTGGCACATTTTTGTTAAGGTAGTGGAAGAGAAGAGGTGAAAATGCTGCTGTGCTGTTTTGTCCTAGAAATCAAGCAGCAGATGCAGTCTCACCAATGGGCATGAAGGGCTGTGAGGCAGGGCTGGGCCGGGACATGCCCACAGAATTCACGGCGTAAATCCGCATCTCATAAACCACCCCTTCAATCATCCGCTTGGCTTCATAGCTGAGCTCTTTTAGAAGGTCAAAGTTCAGCCTCATCCATCGATAGCTCTTCTTCTTCTTTCTCTCTAGAATGTAGCCTGGATAAATATAAAACATAGCTATATTTATTAGAGCTCTTACGACGTGAAAGAAATGCAAATTGCTGTCTCGCGGGGAAAAAAGAAAATCATCTTCATCCCTCCCCAGCGCCACGAGAGCCAAACGTGCTTCAGAATTATTGCACAAAACTGAATTGTGTGCAGGCTTGGTGTTTTCCTCCACTTTCCTTTTGTCTTACTTCCTGTCTGATGCTCTTACTTGGCCAATTATACTTTGAAGAAGTTAGAAATTGTTGGTTAGGCATTGGTCTGGTATTAGGCTTTTAGCACACTTTGCATGCTGTATCATTACTGTTAAGGAATGTAGATGTATGCAAAATCCAGGTACTGTCAGAGCTAGTTTAAATGTGGCCTTTCATGCCTGATAGCAGAGAAGGGTCTGAGGCACAGCAGCTCAGCAGAAAGCCCTTTCAGTGAAGGAGAAGCTGCCTTGCAATGTGCAAGCTGAGACAGAGCTAAAAAATTGATTTCTTACATTCTACTACCATTCACTAATCTCCACCAACAGCACAAATCTCAATGCAAAAAAACCCAGTTAGATGGGAGAACAGTTTGACACTACCCTTGTGTTTGATTGTTTTTGCAATGATTACCAAAGAACTGCTGTTGGATCTCTGTGACCACTTCTAAGTTGTGGAGTACTTCACAGACAGCACAGGTCCTAGCACTGCCTTGCTCCTACAGTGGAGCAAGTCCTGGCCAAGAAACAATGTTTTTCACTCAAATTTCCAGGTTTTTAGCCTATCTCCCTCACCCCATCAACACCCACAACCTTTCCCACGCTACCATGCTGGTTTTCAGAATGGCTAAGTCAGGCTGGGTTATCAGTTCAAAAGATAAACTTCTCATTTTCCAAAACTGGGAATGGAACGTGTGATTCTTGAACCTTAATATGGACGATGCTGCTTCTCTTGTGTTGCAGATCATGTGCCTGGGTGCTCACAGACTTCTTTTAAACAGATTTTCTTTTGCAAGCTATTAATCTTTTAACTGCAGTCATTACAGCTGATGACTGAGATGGCCATAGGTCTTTTTTGGGATTTCTGGGTAAACCCAGAAGTTTGTATACTGGCCTAAAATGTTGGTCTCGAATGAGAATGCTTAGCTTTAACCATTTTTGGTATCATTTTCTTGCACTTTGATAACCTAGGGAGGTATTTCTCTGAATTATTACAAGTAGGGGGCACCCTCTACCTAAAATAGAGGGTCAGAATCTAGCCTAGTTTGAAAGTTTCTGTATGTTAGTTTCTCAGGGTCTGCTTTCCTAGAGTGTGTGAACAGAGAGCCCCTCTGTGGCATTTTAAAGAAGCAGCAAAAAATAAAGACCAGGCTGCTGGGAACTTAACATTTTAGCCCTTCTCACCGAGTACTGGTTGCCCACCATCGTATTGAGGTGGCTGCCACTGCACAGTGCAGTAATCTTCTCCAATGTTGCTGATTTTGGGAGCTTCTGGAGGGTCAGGAACATCTGCAGAAAATGTGCAAATCAATGAGAGGTGTGATTGTTTCAGTTCTGCTATGCAATCCATCAAATTGTTTTATTCAGTTTGTTTCCCACATGGTATTGGTACAGCTTTGTCAGATAGCAACAGGATCAGAGAATCAGAGAATGTTTAGGGCTGGAAGGGAGCTCCAAAGGGCATCTGGTGCAGCCCCCCTGCAGGGAGCAGGGATACCCTCAACTAGACCAGGCTGCTCAGAGCCTTGGCCAACCTCACCTGGAATATCTCCAGGGATGGGGCCTCAAGCACCTCCTTGGGAGCCTGTTCCACTGATCCACCACCCTCAAGGGAAAGAACTTCTGCCTGAGATCCAGTCTAAATCTATTCTTCTCTAATTTAAACCCATTACCTCTCATCCTTTCACTGCAGGCCCTTGTAAACAGCCCCTCTCCAGCCTTCCTGGAGCCCCTTCAGGCACTGGCAGGTGCTCTAAGATCTCCCCAGAGCCTTCTCTTCTCCAGGCTGAACAACCCCATCTCTTTCGAAGTAGGGACAACCCCATTGAACCTCCCTCCAGCAGGTACAACCAAGACTGTATTATTTTAGTCTAAAGTGACTCTTGCTCTTTGATGCTTCTATGTTAGTTTACTTTTCCTTTAAATACCATCAATTATTCAGCTCTTGTTCTTCACAGAAATAATCAACTCCTTGCAAAAATGCAAGGTTATAAAGTAATTCTGCTCTGTGAGAGGCAGATTGTTCCAGGGTGTCCTATTTTCTCTAGAATAAACTTTATATAGAATGCAATGGCTGCATGTTCCCTTTTTTGTTTGTTATTTTTTTAGTAAATACCCTGTTTTAGGTATTATAAAAGATGAAGAGACTTAGAATTTTGTGCTTGGATGAATACTAATTTTTAATACTGTAAGTGAAAGTAATTTCATCTTATTTCTAAGTTGCTTATAACCTGACCTTTCATTATTCCTGGAAGGTTATAAACAAGTTAAATATTATGAAAATTTTTATAAAAAATACTGACTCAAAATAATTCCATTACCCACTTACTACTTTACAGATTTGTTTAAATACATAAACCACACAAAATGAATTTTTCTTATCTCAGAGAAACATGAAATATATACTTCAGAACAGAATGCCATCTGTAAAAATCCAGGGTTACCTGCAACTGGAAAGAAATACAACAGAAATGCATGGGTTCCTACAGAGCTTTCATGCTCTGGTTGTTTCCTTTCTTCACTCACCAATAACTTTGACTGTGATATCAGCCTTGTCTTCTCCCACTGGATTCTTAACTGTAACTCTGTAAACCCCCTCATCCTCCTTTTCTGCTCCTTCAATGATGAACACACAGTGGTCTTCGTGCTTCTCCACACGTACTCTGCCTTCAGATTCAGACAGGAGCTGTGGGCAGTGAAAGTGACAGGTAAAATCATCCTAAGCTGGGCCAGGGACACCCTGATGAGCCTTGAAAATTCAAAAGGTTGAGCAAAAATTCTGTGTCAACAGTGTCTACATTTGTCATGATGTGGATTTGAATTATTTCCCCTCTAAAAAATGGTACTTGTTTCTTGTAACTGTTCATGGCATCAGTATGATTTCTGTCACCTGATGTCATACAGGATAACTTCTTAACTCTTCTCTGAGCTGAGGTTTCAACATCATGACCACAGCTTTTCTGTAGATTTAGAACACTCCTTTCTTCCTTGTGTCCACAGATCTTTAGACTTAGAGCAGTAAAAAAAGAGAAAGCATGTGCCTTGTACAGCAAATAGCACAGCAGAATCCTAACCCTGAGAGAGGTTTATTGTTGCATAATAAATGCATTTTTGACTGTATTCTAATCAATTTTATTACAAAAAGCAAACTTCTTGGAAAATGAATCCTCCTTCACTGTTTTCTACATACATAGTCCCCTCTCTTGACCCACTGTCATCTTTCCCTGTGTCCTCTAAGATTTTGGACTATTCTTTTTCTCTAGTTATTATTGAAGCTTACAGGTGTGCATGGGGAAAGGAATAGTCACAAATATATTAAAATTTTGAGATAACTGCTTTGATTCCTTGAAAACCAACCACCATGTAATTGTGATTAGAAAGATTTCCTCAATCAGCATCCTAGTCTAAAATTACTCAGCACATCTCTTGTGTCCATTCAAACCATTTAGTAATTACTCATGTGAGTCATAGTGTTAGGAATCATGTTTCTTTGCTTCACCAGTTTTAATATCTACTTTATTATTTAATATCTATTTTATTTCCTTTTGAATATGCCCTTTTACCTGGAAAACACCAAGTGTATGTATGTGTCTGCATATACATAAGGATCTTACCTTACTATCAGTATTTAAATCACTGCCATTTTCAGAGGGAGTGACAGAATCATCATTGATTTGTACAAGGTCACTTTTCTAGGGAAGAAAGAAACCACAAAATCAAGGAAGTCTTTTGAGTAGAGCAGCACAGCCACTTGTGCAGACAGAGGAGAAGAGTCCATAGGTGTGTTGGGGGTGAATGTGGAGGTGTGAGAAAAGCCATGAGCAAGGTGATGCAGCAAGCAGATGTGGGAAGGAAATCAACTGATGCAAAAGTAGAAACCAGAAATGGAAACAGATCTGATTGCAGTGAACTAAGGGATGGGTGAGTCAGCAAAAACAAATTTTTCAGCTTAACAGAGATGCATGACACTCCTGAAGTAGAACTAACTGTGAATCTGTGGTGCTAGTTACTCATCTTGTGTAACTATAAATAGAAGGATTACTTCTTGCTGTAACTATGGGATAAGAAGTTGATGTATTATAACAGTCAGATTATCTAGTCATGTATGTACATATGTATACTCATATATATTCAATAGATATTCATATGGAATAGAAAAGCAAGGACAGTTCAGAAAAAGAGCAGTTCAGGATAACTATTACAAAAACAGCTACATTCCATATAGATGCATTGCAGGTATTTTAATTTTCTCAAGGTTAAAAAAAAAATAAATTTCATTTTCTTCTTAATTTTAAGAAAAACCTAAGAATTGTAAGTCAAAGTAAGATTTGAGAAAGAAAATATATTTCCTGTTGTTGTGACTTACTTGCCTCAGACACTGTCAGCTTACACATTACCTGGCTTACTTTCTGCCAGATGACAGTAGGTGTTGGATCTCCTGATATGGGAACATCCACTCTCAGTTTGTTCCCAGCCACCACAACAATAGTGTCAGGGGACTGGCCCAGACAGTCAAGATGGATTTTAGGAGGTTCTATAGCAAAAGCAGAGAAAAGAAGTTTTAAATATAGTTTGAGTATTCTAAATGGGGGAAAAAAGGTGAATATTCATACATTAAATTAATAATTTGAACACACTGATTCCTTTGCTGTTGAAAATGTGTTTACTTGCTTATAAATAATGACTGCTGTTCTTACCTTCTCTTGGTACAAAATCAATCTTGACCTCTAGAGGAGGAAAAGAAAAGAGGGTGGGAGAGTGATAGGAGAAAGATCAGAAAATAGAATTCACATAGTGTCTGCACCCACAAAGTAATTTAAAAACTATTCATCATTAAAACCTCTTAAGGCAGATACATCAACGGATAAATACAATAAACTGGAAAACAGTCTCTGTTAAACAATGCAATAACCACGGTTAATGCTGTCATTTTAAGCCCTCTGAAATTCCCATTGCACATTCTAAAATAGCTTACCCAAAAACTGCAGCTTGGCAGAAAGGTTGTAAGCAAATCCCTGAGGGATGAAGGAATAATCAGCCTCATCATCTGGTGTTACGTCCTCAATAGTTAGCTTATGGATTCTGGAAATATGAACAAATATAAAATATATTCCACTTCCTTACCTTATCTCTGCAGCAGAAACAGGGCTGTCTCAAGAGCCAAGGTGTATGTATACAGAATATTAACAGCTTTTATTGTTTCTTTTCCCCGTGCCCTAATGTCAAGTAAACAGACCTTTCTACTTTCAGTAGTCCAGCAAATCCATATCAGCATGTGTCTATGAATGGATTTTTCTTCTCACAGTAGATGAGAATGAGATGTCTAAACAGAGGAGGCAGTTTCTCTGCTTTAATATAGTATGTTACCATTACAAGCACAACTATGAACACTACAATAAAATCTGGAAAGCCAAGAAAACCAAAAAATTGATGCTCTCTCCCCATATTATTGTAAATTCAGAATAATACAAAAAGGGAGTAGCAAGGAAGACTTTACCTAACATTCTATGATTCTATGTAATGCATATATATCTTCTGAATCTTTTTGGTCTTCATTTCTGGTAGGAGTTATGAATGCTAAGAAACCTGAGCACAGAATTGCACAACTGTATGTGTTAATATATTATTTATAATTATATTAATGATAATTAATTATAATTCCCATGGGATCCTCGCAGCCAAACTTAAGAAGTACAGATTGAGTGATTGTGCAGTGAGGTGGATTGAGAAGTGGCTGAAGGACAGAGCCCAGAGAGCTGTGGTCAGTGGAGCAGAGTCTGGCTGGAGGCCTGTGACTAGTGGCTTCCCCCAAGGGTCAGTGCTGGGTCCAGTATTATTCAATATATTCATCAGTGACCTTTTCCTTTTAGCTGGATTCAGGACAAATTCTTGTTCCATATTCCTATCCCCTGAGATAAGAGTTTCTGTGGACTGTGATGCAATACCCACACCTGTACTGCTTTCTGAAAGAAGACTAACCTTCCAATATGGGAGATCTTTATCCTTTCATCTGGGACCACCTCCTTTCCATTTTTCAACCAGATTCCTTTCACATTTTCATCAGAAACTTCACACTTGAAGACTGCCTGGTCACGTGCCTTTACTGTCAGGTCTGCAATGCTCTGATAGACTTCCAGCTTTTTCTCTGGCATTGGTAGAACAATCGATAAGCACATCAACAACACAAAATAGCTCTGGAAGCAAAAAGTTGGTGTGGGTTTAGTGGCTAGGGCTGAGCAAGCTGTTTGTGGAAGAGTAAAATATAAAGGGAAATCCATAGCATGCAGGGCTTCAATAGGACTCACAACTAGCTGCTATCTATACTAGGGCATCTGTTACATCCAGCACACAGGTCCAAGTTCTCCTCTGTCAAAACTTTTATCCCTTATTAGGTCTTCTCTTTCCTGGCATAAGGATTGTGCTACCCCTATTCACTCTCCTTGAGAAGGTTGCTTCAGCCTGTTCTCATTTCTCAGCCTCTCTGGTCCTGTAATATTGCCTGTGCCTACCTTGTACAATTAGTTCAGCCACTGATACCCCACCGTTGGTCTTCACTGTGTAGTGCCCACTGTCCTCCTTGGTTGACTCATTAATAATGAGATACTGCTTTTTTCCATCTTTCTTGAATCGGTATTTGAATGTTTCTTCCCTTGTGAGCTCAATTCCATCCTTTTCCCTGCAATGCCAAAGCGTGGTGAGTCATTTTGCTATGGTTGGAAGAAGACAGTAAAAGCCAGGTCAATGTTGCTAGGCATTGGAAGTCACAGGATAAATCCAATTTCTGTAGCATTTCCAGTTAGCAAAAAATAGGCAGTTTCACAAATTTCATTATTGAAATTGCCAATCATCATGAAGGAAAATCAGCAGAGAAGATTCCTGCTGTTTAGTCAAGGTCATACAAAAATATATAAAAGATTTTCTAAACATTTCCACTTCCTAATCCTAAATACAATAAACAGGCTACAAGAAAAGAACTTGGGAGTTTCTTCAAGTTATTCTTTCTTTAGCATTTTATAGTTCTCATTATTATTTAACTATATATATATTAACTTATACACCGCTGAAGTTTGTAAATGAAAAAGTTTTTCTCTTTGGTATTTATTTACTCCTTAATTTAGGTAATTAATTCTCCAAGACCCTGGTCCTGTGGCCATGCCAGGGAGTCTGTAAGCCTTATTTCTGATCTGTGCAAGTCAGATGATTGCTTTTGTTCACGTGCTTGTGATTTCATAACCCACGTTTAAAGTGTGTGAGAGCTGGAACAGGTGCCCTGAGTTAGTGCCTGTTGCTTGTCTTGAATGATTGAGCTATAAGCTATAACTAATAAGCTATAAGCTAACCCTAATAAGCTATAAAACTGGAACAGTTTCTCCATACTGTGTTTCATATTTTCCCTGGACACTTCTCTCTGTTGTCCAAGATGGTCCCTTTGTGGCATTGGCTGAGTCTTACATCATAAAACCAGTGAAGTGCAGTGTCAATGTCTAACTGCTCAGTTTTCTGTTGCTGGGATTTGAAGAGTTTCTCTGGCCACTTGCTGGATTTCAGGCTGAGACAGCTGCAGATTTGTCCTTGTCAAACCAAATGCCCATCCCACAGACAGCAGCTCTGCATGATGTATGGGAGTTGTTCAAAGGCAAGAGGATCAAAGTGTGGCAGCTGCACTGATCTGAAGGGGACAGAAGTCTCCATCTCTTGTGACCAGGCATCTGTAAGCAGTTCCTACACGTGTGTGTGTGTGGCTTTAATAGTGTAATGCATACACCACACTAGCTCTTGGGCTCTATTGAAATTCCCAGTTCCTTCCTTTGGGAGAGCAGATGAGTTGTTGGCACTCTCCAGGAATGTGATGAGCATTGTAGGAACAGTTGATAACCATCTGCCTGAAGCTGTTAACAAGCAAAAGAGAATTTGATCTGGTAGAGAAATGAAGTGAGAACAGTATACCTAAGACCTGGTATGTGAGCACTGCTTGCTGTGCCTGTGCAAGTGATGTGAATCTTCCAGCTTCCACTCAGCTGAAATGCCTGACAGAATGGTCTAAATGTTTGTTATCTTAATCCTACTTGTTGCACATGCATAATAACCAGCTTTGTAGGATTCCTACAGGAGATACATTAAAGTAAGTCAGTGACCTTCCTTCTCTATCTCAAGAGGCACTAACTTTTTATGTAAGAAAAAAATACCTTTATAAATATTCTCACTGCAGTTGAGAAGACCAGAAGAATAAAGGAATTCATAAAGGAATGCAAATTTGTCACAGTACAGATGTGATTAGTCTGGGCAATGGTTAGACATTACTGTCAAGTCTTTAGAAAACTTCAAAGCCAGCAGCTCAATAGAGGCAGTGTTATCCTGTAAACACTGAAGAAGAAATCTAGAGACACTATAAAATACCTACACTTAATTCATTCTCTGACATACAGAAGGAGGATCAGCCTTTTCCTGAAAACAATTAGGTAGGATGCTGCCTTTGTTTTCATTCCATAATTTCTGTCCACAAATCTGGTCCTAGGATGGTTGAGGGTTTTGTGGTGTTCATGGGGCTTTTTTCCCCATTTTCTGTTCCCTTACCATTTTACAGTAGCTCCTTCCTCAGACACTTCACACTCAAACTCCACTCTCTCTCCAACCATCACCATCTGGTCCTCCAGTGGTCGAGTGATCAGTATTGGAGGTTCTGGAAATGAAAAGACTTACTAAAGCAATGTTCTCAAAGACTGAAAAGCAGAGGTAGATTTCTTCACTCTGCACTCCACAGGATGGATGTCATGCCAAATACGTGGTGGTGCTCTCTGTGATGGAAGTTCAAATTTGCTGTGCTGCATCAAGATACTATCAAATGACCTTTTCTTTTTTTGCTCCATGAGACATAATGCAAACACAGGGTAAATCAGTGTTCATATCTTTTCTGAAATTCTAATCTGGAGGCATTAGTTTGCTTCATGTGGTTGTAAAGCTTGAGGGACATGTTTATTTTGAGCAGAAGAAAATCTTTGAAATAAGTTTCTAGTTCTGTTGTTGGGAAGATGTAAATCACTTTCCAAATGAGAATGAATGGTAATAACTACTGTGATGTTTTCCTGGGCTTTCTTAGTTGCAGCTATATGGAAAAATGTCCATATTTAACCGTAAGGAAAATACCTACTTCAGTAGATTTCAGAATTTGTTCATATGTTTGAGAATTCCCTTTTCTACACCATTAACTAATCCGAGAGTAAAGAAGGTGACTAATTCAATGCTAAATGTTAGGGGATATCTCTTTCCTTTTGCTACCATTGCTCACCTTTCACAAATAATTCTGTGAAGCTCTTCTCCTCCCCGACCACACATTCATATGCTGCATCATCGGCCAGAGAGCAGTGGTTTATGGTCAGTATTCTCTTATTCCCAACAGCCTCAAAAATATATCTGAAAAGAGAGTCTACATGTAATGATCAGAGAGTAACTCTTTTTGGGCTGAGTCACTGTCTTCCTCTGCCTGGCAGTAGGTTCCTGCCTTTTTTCTGACACCAGTGGCATGGTTTGTTAAGACTTGAGCCCTGTCTCAGTGACAGCAGTCATGTGTGACAAACTAGCATGGGAAACAGTGGAAAACTCTTCATACAAGTGTGATAAGAGTGGTGGTGGATGTTTTGCTAACATCTAGCCATACAACAACCCTGACCACCATTAAAAATAAATGCTTTGTCATGGCTTCAGCATAAAACCACCAGAAATGGCTTTGATGAACAAGCTACACTAAAGTATATCCTGTATGATAATAAAGTAATTTTGAATCCCAGCTACACACATAAAGATCAGGATATAATTTGAGGACTTACTTGCTAAGCAGGGAGAGGTGAGCATCCAGTTCCACGTGTAGATACATAGAGCAGAGGGAAGAAAAAGGAAATAATGAGAACAGCAAACTGACCCTGAGCCAAAACACTATGGAGAGTCTCAGCTCTGATTTCTTCCTATTCTCACAAACTCAAAGAATCATTTGAGCTGGAAAACACCTTTAAGATCATGAAGTCCTACTGTTAAATCTTTAATGTCTAAGGAAAGCTAGTTTTTTTCCATTTTTGTCCAAGCTGTAGCTCATTCCTTTTCAGCTTTCACACAGTTCTACTTTACCTGCCGCTCACTTGGATCTCCTGTCCGTTCTTCAGCCATTTCACATCAGCATCAGGATTGGCAACTTCCACAATTAGTTTAATCTTTTGCCCTTTGTCCACTTGGTAAGCTGGGTCCAGTTTCTTGAGGAATGCTTATGATGAAGAATAATAATAAATAAAATTAAAAAAAACCCCGACCCAAACCTAAATTTTTTAGGTAAAAAACCTATTTATTTAGGTTTTTACCCCTACTTATTTTTTATACTTAACTCTTTTTTTAAACATTCTGTCAGGAAAGCAAATTTTTATTCCCTTTCCCACTCTTTACCATCATGTTAAACCTTCCCCGTTTATTGCATCCCTGTTTCCATTTTTACAGTTTCTCTCTGTTCTTCATCCTGTTCTGTTCTCTGTTACTCCTTAACATAAAAAAGCATGTGATGCAAATAAAATAAGCAAAGGATTCTAGATCAGAGGTGAGTGTATACTTCAACACATCCTAAGCAGAGCTGCAGCTGTGTCTGCCCAGGTAGGAAAATGCTACTGATCTCAGTACTAATGAATGGCAGTTTGCCTTCTCTGCTTCAGACTTTTAAAACAAATTAGTTCAAATTAGGTAATTAATACTTCACAAGACTAGAAAAGTCTCAAGAATGTCAAATAGATCATCCTAATGGAAATGGAATTCTTGAAGTGTATTGCTGATGCCTGACATACTGACCGGTTTGGGGGTAGGGGGCGTGAGGGGTGTTGTTTTGTGTTACATAAGGCAAGGAAAAGGAAAGCTAAGGGGCAAAGCAGAAGAAACTAGTGAAACGGGCAGGTTCAGAATATCCAGAGTTCCAGTACAAGGTCACTCAGAGCTCTGGGCACAGATTTAATCTTTGGTAATCATCATGTCACATGTAAAGACTGTGTAACAACCAGAATAGGAAACTCTTATTTCTCATGCACTTGTGTCTGGCTGCTGTCCAGCTGGTGTTAGTGTCTGCACAACTCCCAGAGCAAATGATACAGACAAAGACATTTGGGATAAACATAGTTCACCAACCTGTACTTTTTTTCTCTTCCTTCTTGATGCGTTTGAGGCGTTTCAGCATCCCACGCAAATCAGTGATCCCATACTGAAAAGCAATCTTCTCGTACTCAGAAGGAGGAGCTTTCCTCAGGATTTCCCAGACATCAGCATCAGATTGTGATTCAGATTTTGCTTCACCTCTGCAGAAAGGGGTTAGAGCATCTGAATGCCACTCTTGAGATGATTTAAAAACAATCACGGGCTCGGCGAACTGTATACTGGCTTTGGCAAAGCCACTTCTTAATAAAGAGTTTAGCAGTCTGAATTTTGTTATATTACTTCCTGAAATAATAAAACTGGTGACTGGTTTTGCTTCTGTTTATATATACAGTGATTAAAATCCAATTGTTGTTACTTAAAACAAGGAACTGTACTGATATCCTGAGAACACTTCAGAAATAAAGCTGTTGGTTTATGTTAATAAGAAATAAACCCTTTTCTACTCAGGACATATCTTCTATTCACTAAAATGAATTGGAAATTATGAAAATATTTGTCATCTATTGTAAAGAATAATTTGCTATAGCAATATAAAGATAGGTGGACTGGTGAGTAGTGACAGACAAGACAACATTTGCAATGAACTACTTGTTTTATAGTTTAACCAAAGAACTAGTGATTATGGAAGAATTAATATTTTTTTTTTAGCAAAAACAATTGAAAATTTGGTTGTCTGGCATTGGGAAGTGACTTCTCTGACATATTTTCTGTTTAAAATAGCAACAGCAATTGGTGTGACCTTACCTATTCACTGAGCGCAGGAAACTGCTGTACTCCAGAGTGATGAAGAGAACCATGTGGAAAAACATGCAGCATCCCAGTAGGCAAGAAAGGCCATCATGTGTTAAAACAAAAGAGCCATGAATGTAATTTTCACCTTTAGAAGAACAAGCCTGTGCTTCAGGGTCAGCGAGATGAAGTAGCTCACACAAAATCTCAGCCTTAAGAAAAATGCTGTTCCCTATTGAAACCAAACTCACTCCTATACTTTGTACAATGTATATTACAATCATAAGCACTTATTCCTAGTAAACAGAGAAAGGATGAAAGAAATAAGTCTATTAAAATTTTCTTTAGGAAAAGGAAGTTCCCTGGGGCTGTTGTGTCTGATATCACCAGGACCAAGCAGATTCCAGTGCAGCAGAAGCCATGTCCAGTGGTAAACCTCAACAAGAAGACAAATGATGTAGCAGGTAATACGCAGATAAGTGGAGGATTACTGGGCATATTTCCCTTTTTTTTTTTTTTTTTTTTTAACCAGGAAAAGACAGTTCCATTAGTCTGTGAGATATATTAGTACTTTAAAAAATCATGACTCTAGCCAGTCTAGACAGGAGGTATGAGCAAACATTTCTAGTACTGCTTTTACTGCCTGAAAAAAAAGCTTGCTTGTAATGAGAGTGCTGTGTTTAATAAAGTACTGCAGCCCAGGCTTGGGATTTCCAGCACCCTTGTATCTCTTGAACAGAAGGGAAGCAGCAGAAGAGGATTTCAACTCTGCAAGTTTGAGCTGAAATGTGGCATGCAGTATCTTATATTTTTGGAGGGGTTTAGCACTTGCTAAGTCCTCACTAGCACTCTCTGAATTGATAGTTGGGTCTGGTTTGGACTCCTTGCAGCAAGTACAGCCTAGTGAGAATTGGCTTTGTCATAGCAGTGCATCAACATCACCCACAATCTTCATCAGCATTCCTCTTCTCTTCATACCTATCTTCAAGTTTGCAGTAGCTACAAATGGCTTGTGGTATGCCTAGCAGAAGGCAGGAAAATGGAACTGACTTGCCAAATAGATTGAGTTGTTTCTTTTTATTATAAGACAACAGTTTTTGGGTTTGGTTGCACTGGCTGTATCAGTGACCAACTATAAAATGATTCTAAACGTGTAAAAATTGGAATAGATCACAGAATCACAGAGGAAGTTGAAAGGGACCTCCAGAGATCATCGAGTTCAACCCTCCTGCCAGAGCAGGATCACCTAGGTCAGGTCACACAATACACAGGTAGGTATATTGATAGATATCTAAGTACATCAAACTAGGAATAGATGGTATTTGCAATATGTGTTGAGTTTGAGGTTGGCCAAGGCTCTGAGCAGCCTGGTCTAGTTGAGGGTGTCCCTGCTCCCTGCAGGGGGGCTGCACTAGATGCCCTTTGGAGGCCCCTTCCAGCCCTAAACATTCTATGATTCTTTGTTCTGGCGCAATTAATGCTCAGTACAACAAAGTATATTTCAAAAGGTAATGTTAAGCCACAGGAAATAACAAAGACTTAATAGATTCAAATGGTATCATTTTTATGTGGATGTTATATTTTCCCTCAGGCATCATATAAATATTTGTGGTCTATCTGTCTATTTAAATGTTCATCTGTATACACCCCTTTACCTGAAAATTTGCAGGTAGGGTTATTCATAGAGTTTTGAAAAATATTTTGTGTTAGTTGTTTTTAAATACATCATGAGAAAAATCATTTTGGAAGCAATTCCACAGTCTGGTATCTCTCACTATTGAGAAGACTTCCTTATTTTTATTTTTGCTTTAGCTTTTCCATTACTCAGTGTCATCCCAGTGTGTTATATCTGTAAGCAAGCTGAAATACAAGAAATTTAATCAGAAGCAAAGTCTAATCTTGTCTTTGGAAATAGGAATATTTTCTAATTACAGGCAAAGGTTGGTAAGTTGCATGTAAAATGGTACTAAGAGCTAAAGGTTTATGGAGTATTTAAAGAGTTCTGAAGAAGAAAAGAAAAAAATGTCTACCTCTGCTTTTCATCATTTTATACTTGTTCAAGTATTGTCTTTGATGCCATGACACAGAGTTGTCACAGCTAGGCCATACCCCTCCCTTAGCAGAGCAGTGTTCAAGGAGTCAGAAGGCACTTGGGCTGCTGAATTTTCTCCCACCCTTACGTTCCTCTCCCTGATGTTGGGGATCCTTTTTCAAAGAGATCACCTCATGGGTTAGCTATGCACTCGAGGGCACTCAGATGCAGCTCAGAGAAGCTGCTGGAAATGGAATATGCAGCTGATATGTTTTTAACATATGTGGAAGGCTTAAAAATAGTTTTGTACACCCTGGAGATGGTGCCTCCCTATCCCATTACTGTCAACTGATTGTACCCTGTCAGCTGTCACCTCCTTCAAGGTCTCTCTTTACTAGCCTGCTTAATAGTTGTGTGACAGCTGTTCCTCTTCCCAGTGACCTCTCCTTGGCCCATGACATCTGTATGTCAACACCAGTTCATTCAATCACACTGATGGGAGATAAAGTGTTAAATTAAGCTCTCTTTATTATAGTGGGAATGTTCATTACCTCTGGACTGAAGAGCACTTGTAAACTAGGTGGTAAAAAAATAACCTTCAGTTCTGTTTGAACCTGTGTATTTTTTCTTTTCTATTAATTTTCTATTAATTTTCTTTTCTAATAATTCTCATCTCTTCTCTCTTTCCTATCCTATCCTAATGAAGAATGCTTTCATTCCATAATGAGTTTTTATCAGTTCCCATTAATGTAGGTGTGGCCTTCAACCTGTAGTGTGCAAAACGTGAAGGATCCAAAACTTCTAAAGTGAAGTTTTACATTGTGTATTGATCAAGGGCTTTGTATTCCCTTGTTTTCTCTGCTGAAATACGTGAGTTAACCTTGAGTGAAATACGAGATGTAATGAGCAATGGAAACTTTCCTTGGAATACAAATACAAAAAAAAGCATTTCTGTCTCAGAAATTGACAGCTGGTAATTTTCTTTCATATTATTTGGTTTTTGTCATGCTCTACACGTAAGAAAGATGAAGATGCATGCACTATTTCACACCAGATGATCTTATATTCAGTCTGACACATGCATTTATAATAAAATGAAATAGAAATCTTACTCTCTGTAGGCAGCAGTGGAATCCAAAACATCCGAAGATGGTGATAAAAAGAGAGAAACATAAGCAGACAGGTTAGGTTAGACAGAAAACAGATGTGGCAAGGAAGGATGAGAATAGTGGGGGGAAAAAAAGTGAAAGAACCCCTCCAAAAAAGTGAAAATGGGGGGATAAAAATGGGGGGAAAAAAAGGTGAAAATAACCCAAAACAGTGAAAGTAAAAGCAAAAAAATAAGAATCAGGAGAGTAAAAAATATTTATACAACACAGAATAACTTTATAAATATATATATATATAGTTATATAGTGTAATAGTAACATTTAGGGATCTGATCTAAAAAAAGCTTGTCCTCCCAAGTCTTTGATGTGAAGTATTGTGAAAACTTAGGACAGAAGACTTGATAAAGCAGCATTTTAGAAATTTAAATTGGGGTTGTGCTTTTCCAATGAAAAAGGCTGGTGGAGGCATCACCCTACTCCCAGCCTTTTCTATCTTAGGAAAGATCAATAGATTTTTTTTCTTTTGTTTCCAGTCTAAACCTATCAGAAATATAGGAATGCTGAGTATTTGGGGAAATTGCCATAATTACCTGTCACCCCTTTTTCAGTTAGAGCTGCTTTAGCAAAGCTGTAAGGATTTAGAATTTATGAAAATTTAGCTTATTCTACTTTTAGTGTTTTGGTAGTTGTTCAGAATGAAGTTGGCTACTTCATTTTTCCTAGTCTGTGTATTTTTACTCACCTCTTTTTCAGTAGGGCACTAAAATTAAACTCTCCACCTTCTTCATGTCCCTCAGCACTGTATAGTAACAGAAAACCACAGTTAGTCTCAGAAGGAACTGGGAATAGCTTGTGAGACTATATAATTATGTAGAGAAATAATTTTGGGGAGTAGTGGATGGGTTTAAAATGACTTGCAATGTACACTGGCATGGAAGGTAACTTAATTAGGCTCATTATCCATATTGGTCTTCATATCAGTTTAAGAAATACATTTAATGATTTTGTATTTTTTTCTGCACTGGTTCTGGGTAAAGTTGTCCAGGGCATTAATTTACTGGTCAGATTGATCTGGAAAGTATTCATTTTCCTGAAGATGTTGCAGAAGCTTTCTTTTAGAATAATCATTGCTTTTGGAGAGCTGTAATTTCAGGGATGTGGATATTGTTTACAGTGTGGGGAAATAAAAAAAAAGTTCTGCATTCAGACAGGGTTTAGAAAGATGAAAATAGATTTTTTTTTTTTCATCTCTGTCAGTCTCCCATCATCAATATTCAGCTTCTTGTCTTGAGAATAAGAATCTGATGATGCCATAAAGTCTATTTAAAAATCACTGCTGTAATTCCAGATCTGAAAAGGTCTTCTTGTGATCGGGTATTGTAATCAGAACCTACAGCTGAGAGAACAACCAGTCACCTTTTTGCTCCCCTGGTGGTATTTAAATCAGATTTTCAAGACAGACTAGCAATCAATGCTTAGCTTTTCTGAAGAATAAGACCCTACTAACTGCTTTAGTGCACACAGAGTTCAATCAGATCTGAGGATCTATGGTGGAAGACACTGGGACTAAAGGGACAGACTGGGAAATTTAGTGTACTGGGAGAAGGAAGTGTAGCAGGAAACAATGCATTTTTGTGTTTGGGTGTGTTGGCACATTTCAGTGAGCAGTGACAATGTCAGTCAGGGTGTACTCAGCAGAGGAGAGAAGGTGTGAAAGGGGGCAGACATGCACTTCATCTGGAGTTACTTTTTTTCTTCTAAGAGTGGTGAGCAGATGCAAACACATGCCTTTGCTTGAGGTGAATCTGCCTCTCGATGAGCTCTTGAACTCCTCATTATTTACACTCATGCTACTGCTTGTATTTATTTGTCTCATATAAATCTGTATACTATAAACAGTTTTTTTTTTTTCCTGAGCAGAGAGGCAGTTCATTGTTAGACTGGAATTTGCCTGCTGACACAGGCAGTGGCTACCTGAGAAAGGCTGAAGTCATCCGTCTGCCCCCTCCTGCCAGGCTCCTGAGTGAGGGTATCAAAGACAAAGCTCCACATTTAAACAGTTCACTTCAACATTTGTCTCCACTCTTACAGAAGAACCTGAACGTCTGAGCAGCCTGAAGCTGCTCACACTGGGCTCACTCTGATCTGATTTGAAATGCTTTTAATTGTGCTAGCCCAGTTTCACTGCAGTGAAAGAACACAATGCAGCTACGTACTGGATGTCCTTAATAGGCATCAGTGAGGCTTGTCAGCCACCTGTAGGTGGATTTCAATGTCAATAAATTCTGCAAGCCTTTTTTATTTCTTTGTCATAGAATGTTAAAAAAAAAAAAAGCTCCATATAAAAAACAGATAGGGAAAAGCACGAGCAGTTGCCACAGATGATTTGTGATGTATGTTAGAGAACAGGTGCCTGTTGGAATATCCTTAGTCTAGTAACTTGGCAAAAATATACCAAGAGGAAAATGGAATCTGAATTACACAAAGGGAGAAGAAATTCTCAACAGTGAAAAAAAACACATCGTTAATGGCTAAACAAACAAACAAAAAAGCAACAGTTGTGGAAATGTTACTAATGGAAAGGAGCAATACTGCACTACATCCTAGAACAATTCAGAGAGCACTGCAGGTGTGGGGGGAGTAGCCTTCTCAACACCAGTGCAACACCTTGCAGTCTTTCATCTAAGACCTGTGTGTATCTGAGCTCTCACACAGACACAGCATCATTGCCTTCACTCAATATCATTACGGAACATGAAAACAAATACAATCAAAACATTTGTATTAATGTTAGCAGTGATGTGCTGCTTACAGATTTGACAACAAACGCAACTTCTTTGTTTAGCAAGTGTTGGCATTAAGGTGCATGTGGGTCCTCAAGTCAGACCAAATCAAGATTAGGTACTGCACAGAATCTTTTCCTTTTCCATTGCTCTGTATCTGGAGTGCTCTTTATAGGTCTGGAAAAGTGCTAAAATTCTTAGTAGAATTATACTCATTATCATTTGCTCAGTTGAAGAAGAGTGTGATTATTAGGCTAGTACAAAGTCCAAGCAATCTTTGGTGATTTCTAGGAGTTATTTTAACAGTTGAAATATTTTCCTAATATCAGTATTTTCTTAGTTGACATCCCAGTCTTTGTGCTTGTCTGCACAACTGCTTTGCTTTTAGTTAGCTTTGTCTGGGAAAGTAATGATTCCTGCAGGGAAGTATGATCTGATGAACAGAAGTTTCTCCTGGACATACTCACGTGCGTCGGAAGGCAGAGCGAATGTCAAAGTCTGCATTTATTGGTGCTTCTGATGTCAGAAAAAGCGGTGAACAAGAATGGGAGAGCAAGTCAAAATGATGCAAAAATAGAGTGCTGCTTCTAAAGCTTTTCCTATGAAGACTTTCTTTTTCTAAAGCTTTTATATTGCAAATTCTTTCAATATGTAATCAAATCGTAATCTTTAAACATGTAACCTTCACTAATTGGCTTTTTGTTGTATGTATAACAGAATATATAACAGAATATATAACAGAATATATAACAGAAGTATAACAGTCTCATGCTCATGCTAACCTGCAGCATGATCAACTGTCTTGTCTCTTGTTTGTCAATTTTAGCTTCCATACTGGCTTTACAGGGTATTTAAACCCTAATGAGAAAACCACTCGATATCAACTGAGCATTATTACTAATAATAAACTGTAATCCATCCTCTGAAAGCACAGGTGAATTTCTGGAGGTATGTACAGAAACTCTATCAATGATGCTGCATAGAGAACTTTATTATTCAGTTCTAAGCTTCTGTTGGCATGAATAGATACAGTGCTACTACCAGGAGCACAGTTGCTCTCAGTCAGAGCCTCTGAAGAGTCCAGCAGCCACACAGGGCATTTCAGAAATGAGCACTTCTGACTTACTTCAATTAACTTTTGCTCTTTCATGTGGGGCTTGTTGGTTGCTGGACACACATTAATGTTGCAGTCCCTTTGACAGAACTGCTGAAACAGAAAATGGCCCAAACATTCAAGCCTTTCAGGTGGTCCCTGCTCAAACTGTTTGACCTGAACTCTTCCACACTAGGGGTAAACCGATGTTAAAATGGACTCCCTTTTCAATTGCTGATAAGCTTTTCAGGACAGCTGTCACAAGGGTGGCACCATCTATTATGTAAAATGAATCTTAAGCCAATTTTATATCACAGGGTGCCTCTGCATGACTTCAATTTATCAGGAAGAAAGGAATTGGTAATTAAGTCACACATTTAAGCCTTTCAATTTCCCTCTTTTTTTTTTTTTTCTTTTCAAATATCCATCTTTAGCACTGAACTTTTGCCCAGGTAAGAATGGACCTCTCTTTTATTGTTGTAGAATTAAATATCATAAAGGAATGGATTTTAAACCAGAATAAAGCCAGAGAAAAGTTGGGCTGATTTGCATCTTTCTGCACACTTTCTTTAAGAGCATCATATTCCTGACTTGAGTGACATCCAAGTCTTACTTCTAAAGTTCTGTATCTCTGCCAGCCCATCCCAGTCCTCATCTGTGGGACTCTGTACAGGTACCTGTAGCTCTTCAGATTTATACTTCTGTTTTGTGCTTGCCTAGTAGTCACTATATACCAGAGAGAATTGTTGGTGGGTAAACAGGCAATTAAAAATAAATAAAAATAAAAGGAAGAAATAAGGTGTCATGAATTCATCTCACCGTTGACTGTCAGGTTGAAATTAGCACTGTCAAATTTTTCCTTGGTAGACACCTCACATCTGTACCCTCCTGCAAAAGTCATGTTTGCTTCTATGATTTCCATTTCAAAGATGTACACCTGGATCAGACACCCATGATACAAGTCGTAAGTTAAAAAATGAGATGGTGAAAGAGAGACAGAGAGAGTACAGCATATTAAGGCATGGAGAGAAATTGATGAGATGAAATGGATCTAGGGTCTTCCTAGAATTAAGAACCTCCCAAGCATGTAATTTGTTACTGTCATAAAAATGACATTCAGTGGGAAGAGCTGAAGAGTACAGGTGTACCAGAGGATACAGTGTTCTCTTACCAAACTGTTGATGTGTGCAGTCATCACAAGCACTAATTGCACACACACTGGAAGCAGGAACAGAAATTAACCCAATACAGCCTCTACCCCAAAGGTGTACAGTATGGTTGCTAATTCAGCAAAGGGAGTGACTAATGGCAGCAGGTCTGTTCTGGTCCAGCCAGGAGAGGGTAGTGTGTGCTGTTTCATACACCACACAGGGTGAGAAAGGGTTACAGATCCTCTTGTATTCCTGGTTCTCCATCTTTGAAAACACTTGTGGTAGAAGTGGATCTTACTCAGCTATTTAGAGTAGTCTAGACAAGCCAAGAGAACAATAATTTCCAACATTAATAGTTGAATGTTTGACTGTTAAAACCAAGATTGGTCAATATGTCTGATCTGTTTTTTTTCTCTTAAATATAACAAGTATCTATTATTTGAGAGAATGATGGAGGGAATCCTACAGCAGATAGCACAAAACCACTCCTCTAGTTGTAAGACATTCCCTGATTTTGTCACAGCTGAGGTATGCAGGAGTCTGTCTGTAGTGCTTGTCTCTTGTGTGCATGCTCAAACCATAGACTTTATGCTTTTGTGTAGCTTTGGGTTCCTTAGTATCAAAACATTCCTGTATTAGCTTATCTTTTCCCCAGAGCAAAGAGTAACATCTAGCAGACCAAGAACTTTCCTCTGCCAATTGTACCTTGTTATTTCGATCATAACTGTCATGTAGGTGGAGATGTTTCCCCACTTTGCTTCCCAGGTCCATCCACTTTCCTTTGAACCATTTCACTGATGGTTTCTTCAGCAGGCTCTCACCTGCCACTTTGGCAGTGAATGTGATGTTTCCACCTTGCAAGGGAATAATGTTAAAACAAGGTTATGAGGACTATTTAGCTGTTACATCACTGCTGTCATCCTGTACTTTGAGAGCTAAACAGTCAAGCAGCAGGTATAGTTTACAAACAGAACTTGACTCATGTTTTGTACTCACCAACAGTAACTTCTCCATCCTGGGGTCGTGTCACAAAGAGCCCAATAGGGTCCAGAGGCTCTTCTGGTTGGGTCCCAGGATCTGCAACTGAAAAAAACCCATTGAGTTCCTAGTTAGAACTTTCTGCTTCAGCTTCTGGTTAGAGCCTATATAGTGAGTTTGTGAAGTCATTTCAAAACATCACTATGTTTCTTCTGTCTTTTAGATTCCTTATTTATTGTGTCTTCCATCACTGGTGTTCTCCTCTCAGCTAATCTAAGGGTTCCCCGTTCCTGTTCTTCCCTTCTGGTAATCACAGAGTGAGATGTGATTAATCACATTAGAACATGTGTTAATCACAGAATGATTCTTAGTTAGGTCTCTGTTACCTTCTGTGTTGTGGCTGCTTTCTCCTGGTGGAACGGGTGACTCGGAGGCAGCTGGGGCTGGAGCAGCTTCAGCAGGAGTGACTGTCTCACTCTTCTCTGGAAATGAATGCAAGCAGAGGTTTGAGAAAGTCATGTCTGCTTCCTTTCTGAAGGAAGTTTACAAAAGAACAGCTTTTCCTCTATGTTAGGAAACACAGATCAATTAGCTGTGGCTTTCTAGAACTCAGAGGATGTGTTGGAAGATGAAGGGGCCTACTGAAGCTGGATCGTGAAGCTTTTTTGCTGACCTTGGAAAGAACTGATGCATGGATTTTTAAATTCTGTACTCTCAATGTGTAGAAATTTGTCACCTGCTGAAAAGCACTATAATCTGATGTTAACTGTTGGGCCACCTGATGAGTCATTTGAGTGGCTGCCCTGTCACAGAGGGAGGTGGCTCTGGCAGGGCAGGTTAGGGGGTAGTTTCCTTTTTTTTTTTTAATATATAATGAAGAGCTAAAACTATTATTGTTTGTGAAAATAATAGTGGGTAATCCAGTTAGTCTTTAACAATATAATCTTACTAAGGTCTGAGACATAATATCCATGAACATATGAACATGAATCAACACTTCTCTTGGGAAACACGTGCATTCTATCCTAAACTGTAGTTGTGTCTTGAAAGAAAACACTGTGATTTTCAACTGGTATTATTTTGCTGTGTAAAAATAATAATGTCCAAATAAATTTCAGTTCCATTTTTTCCTGGAAAGAGCCTATTATTCTAACCCATGTAATGCAGATTCTCCTGTAACTTGGATGTATAGCCATTTAGCAAAGGCTTGCTCTGAGGCAGCCATATATAATGTCTGCAGGGAAATTCTGTCTCCTTTGTCATCCTGCTATCTCCATCATAACTGTGTACTTCTCAGAGGTATGCAGCTTCTTAGCAATGTTTACATTTCCAGATTCAGTCATTATTTGTAGGCTGTCTGCCTACAACTAACCTGAAAGGCAGTGTGGAAGACAGAACATGTGTAATGCATAACTGTTTGCTTTTGGGATGAGATAGCCAACAGAACAATCCTCCTGTGTGCTCTGACAGCTGTTAAACTGTCCTAGTCCATACTAGGATTGCCCCTTACTCTTCATAACCTCTATTGCACTGTCTTTTTGTCTGGAACAGAATGTCTTGTCTCTTGTTAAATATTCCCTAGTGCCTTTCCAGCTGACCACACGGTCACACTACCATCATGTTGCTAGAATTAACAGTGAGAGCAAAGCAGAGGAGGTGACAGAAACCAAGTTTAAGGCTTTCACCAAAACAAAAAGGAAAAAAGTAAATACCAGAAGTAGCATATGTCAACCATTTTGGACTTGAAAAGGGAGACTGGGTAGGTCAAAATGTTTCAAATTCTTTCATCTGCCTTCAGCATCTTTGGACATTTTTCATGATAAAATGTCAGCAATTTTGTCTCTGTGTGGTTGTTTCCCAGGAAAAGTCCAGGGAAGTTTTAAAATTGACCATCTAAGGGATCCATTAGTGCATACAGAGGTAGAAGTGATAGGTGATGTACAAATAATGCAAAGGTTACTCTTTGCATTCAAGTATCTCCTTAAATAATGTATTTTTATTAGTGTGTGATTTCCAGACAGTTTTTGGGAACAAATAAGTTCCTAAAACCATTGCAACATAAGTAATATTTTTTTTTGTTATGTGTTAGAATTTTGTATTTAAATAAAATACTGGGACATCTTACTGGAGGTCGGGCTAGGTTAGACTAGCACTGGTGTGCTTTGCTTTGTCACAGTTGAGTTGGAAAGCTGGACGGAGAATTCTAAAGATGCACATTGAGATTTCCTCTGAGATAGTCACTGTGATAGGAAAGGGGTGTCTCATCCACAGCAAATGCATTTTGCAGCTTAATATTAATGAAAAGCTTCAAGTAATGAAGCAAAAGAAAGAGAAATTCTGCAGTGTTAAGCCAGGCTGATTTCGGTGGGCCTTGTGCATGAAATGGAACTGGAAATACTGGTTAAATTAAAATGGCTTTGACAACACTCTACCTGGTTCCTTGACTTTGAGTTCAAATTTGACCTTGGAATTTCCAGCGATTACAGCATATGTCACATCATCTTCTTGTCCTACATTCTTGATGGCCAGTGAATGCTTGTTTCCTTCTGCCTTGATGACATACTTCTCACTGTCAGCAATTTCTGTTCCAGCTCGCTGCCACTTCACCTTGATGCCAGCTTTTTCTGTCTCTGCTTCAAACACAGCAGTGCTGCCAGCTGTCACCTCTGTTGTCTTGGGCTTCTTGGTAAATGCAGAAGCTGAAAGAAGAGAGAGGGCTCTCTAAAATATGGTCTTCAATTGTGGCATATCTGCTGTGCTCAGCTCTTGTGCCTCCTTCCTCCCCATCTGCCCATGCAAGATACACATAGCTCTGCTTCCCACAGAGAAGGTAATTGGTGATACATTCTCTTACATACCAACCTCACGGCATTAATTTCCCGTGAAGTTTTGCTTAATACATTAGTGAAACAGGATCACAGTCAGTTCCTCCAACAGAATTACAGTTTCTGTGGTAACCTATGTCCTAATACACCACAAGAAATGGATGGTTCAGCCTTAGTCCCTCTGTTTCAACAGAAAGGGATGCACATACCAGTGATGGCTCTTGTCATTTCATCCCAGATTAAATCAATTGCTATCAATTGAATTAATATCAATTGCTGTTTACATGCAAATGGTCAGTTCAGCATTAAAAATTAAAGTCCTTACCTACAGAACTCTACAGCAAGTAGTTTTCTAATTAATTAGAAGGTGGATCAAAATGTTGCCTCTACGTGTCAAGAAGCACTTATGATGCTTATAATGAAAATGAATTAAATTACTAGAATACGGGGTGAACAAGCATAAAGTGAATTATGTTTTAGTTCATATGGAATCAAAGTTGAACAACAGAAAGAATTTGAAATGCAAGCCATGTGTCATGATTTTGGTCCATAAGTATCCCAGTCTTTCTCAAGATTATATTTTAATAAGGTAACGATTTTTTTTAACCCCAATTTACTTATTTATTTTAAATCAGCTTTATTTTGCAATCTGCTATTGCACAAAATATTTCTGTAGTATGTCCTCAGACTGCATAAATTCATTGACTTCACTGGAGTTGCAAAGGTTTCATCTGATTGGCATTGGTCTTGAGTCTTAATATCAGTTCACATTTCTTCTGCTGTTTTGCAAAGGATTCAAAGCCACTTAAACATCAGTTGAAATATCAAATACCTTTAGAAATTATTAAATCAGTATGCATTGTATTTTCCCTCTCTTTGTTATATAAAAACTTAAATTACATTATTTTTTTTTCTCTTTTCTCCCCCATTTTAAATATTTGATGACAATACAATTGGGATTTTCACTGAGCCTTTCATAGCCTTGTCTGAGCTCCTGTTGTACTCTGCTGTCTACTTTTCTGCCCATCTTAAGCGTGTGAAATTTCCTCTAGAGTGAGATGTCCCTGCATGCATTTATTTGTTGGGGTTTTTTTCTTTCTAACATCAGGCCTGTAAGTAGTGTAATTGCTCTTAAACAGAATATAGTATTGTGTAGCATATAGGGCTGTATACTATAGTGAAATATACCAGTCACACAGCACTTGATGCAGTATCACACTTCAGTAAATCATGCAGTGAAAAAAGAGGCATGTTTTTTGTCTCTGAGTGCTAGCAGCATCTCTCATCTATTTAAGCACAGAAGAATCTATAAATACATGTATTACTTAACAGCAATGTAGCCTGTAAATGTCCTAGCCTACAAATGGCCGGGTTTCAAGACATGCATACCTGGGAGTGACTCTGATCTGCTTCACACCATGCAAAGTGATAACGTTTCTTACATTTACTTTAGGTGACTCAACCACATCAGACTGTTGGCCAGAGATACATCACAGTGAGAAATCTCCACTGACACATCATATTTCTGACTTTTGGGAAATCTAAATGCACACATAGAACTTTACAAGTAAATCTCTTTGTTTTTTGTTGGTTTTTTGTTTTGTTTTGTTTTTTGTTTTGTTTTGTTTTGTTTTATTTTTCTGCCAAAACACTCATTTCTTTTCCAAGTTAAAATGACTGTAAACACTTCCCTAAAGCATAAAACTGAAAAACCCCAACATCTCTCATGTGAATAAAGGATCCCAAGAACAGTTGTTGAGAACCCGTGTTTTTCATGTGTAAGGGAGACTCCTTAAGAGTAATTTTCCTGCACTTAAGATTCATTTAGTAGGTGACTGCATCCAAAGTCTGTCTTCTCTATCTTTCTGTATCCCCTTTTGTCACTGTCCATATTTGCAAAGGAAAGGTGGTGATGTAAGCTGGAGATTTTCCAGGAAATTGCTTTGCTGAAGAAGAGAGATTGTTGAACAATCAGGTGAGCAGAAAGCTATAATTTTTCCTTCTGGGAGAAAAAAAAAGGCAACTGAAGAGAAGAAAGGGGTGTGAGGGATCTGTTATTCATGGTCTCCTTAGTGGTGGCTACTGCTTTAAACCCACATTCACCAGCACATTTATTTCCTTGTGCAGCCACACTAATCTAATTCAGTTATTTCCCTATTGGGAATGTTCCCAAACACCACTGTCCAAAACTTCATGTCTGTCCCAAGAGCCTCACTTTTGCCTGCTTTTATCAGAAACACCTTCCCCATTTGGCAGTCTCTCTCACTTCACTATTTGGCTGCTACCCAGCCACGCCTCTCTGAGCTCTGTACACCCACCCCATACTCAAAGCACTCTTGGCTATGACCACCACTATCAGGCTGTGGAAAACCAGTGGCTGTGACACCAATCATGAGATGCTGGGGCATGTCTTACAGCTCTTGTGCTTGTCAGGCACTGACATATCTCAGGCACTGCCACGTGCTTATCCAGACTCAGTGCAACAGGCACTCTGGGCTGGGGCACTGGTGACCAAGGAGCCCACGTCCTCTGCCACCCACTGTAACTGTGCCTCACAGCAAATTCTAACCCACCCTGCACCACAGGAAAGAAGGGTGACATTGGCACAAATGTACTGTAGCAATTCTGGAGGGAGAGCAGAGGCACATGAGTTACCAGTGCTGGTAAAGCCAGGAGCTGCACAATGGCAGGGGAGCAACCAGTGCTCTGTGTGTGTTTTGTGGCAATGGAATTGGAATTCAATTGGAATTGGAATTGGAATTGGAATTGGAATTGGAATTGGAATTGGAATTGGAATTGGAATTGGAATTGCTGTGGGGAGCTGATGAAAGAAAGTGAGGCTGGAGCCACTTTGTACTAACACATTTTTCAGCACTTCACTTCTCATAGCCCAGGCTTTCCTCATCACTTCTAGCTTTCATAATGCAAAGAACTCCATCTAATTTGAGTAAATGAACTAGCAAACTTCTGCACCAGGCCAAAGAGGCAGCAGGCTGTGTGTGACCTGCAGTAGCCTTACACAGAACCTTTGGGGGCTGATAATGCTTCCACTGGAACTTGCACCCATCCTTTGGAAGTCTTCTAGCCCCCGAAGATGTGCACATCAGCCATACAGTGATGTACACTGCATGTGTTACAGCTTCATTCAGTAGTAATAAAAAGCTCTATTTGGTGGTCTGTGATCAGACTGCACTTTGATAATCATTTATTAACAAGTCTTCCAATCAGGAGGCTGAAGAGACATAAAATACATTTGCTTTTAGACAAATTAAACTAGAATCAAACTGCTGAAACTCCAAAAACATTTTCTTTCACTTTTTATCCAGATAAAATAATAAAACTCGTGTTCTGCCTTCCTACAACTGCCAGTTATTTTATCTTCATACTAGCACCTTTATGATTTCTCCCTTACTTTATGATTTCTCCTTACAATACTAATATTGTCCTAATTGACACTCCTCTGCTGTCTTCTTGAGCTGTCTATTTATTGAACTTTTATTTTCTATGTTTCTGTCTCAAAAGAGGCAGAAACTGTTTCTCTGTTGTCTTTGTACTCTGTCAAATTGTTTGTGGGTAAGTACCTACTTAAGTACTGTTGTATTCTTACTAAGAATAAAAGTTAGTATTAGAAGCTAGAAGAGACATTAATATTTGATTATTGTCAGGAAAAGCAGAGATGAGGTGCATATTATAATAATGCTTAAATAACTGGAATAATCCTAGCTACGTTCTTTAAATTGTCTTGTTAAGGACTACAAGCATCAGGTGAAAATCTTTTCCTAAAATCACTGAAATCCAAAGTATGCGTGAAGTATCTGGAATCAAAGCAAGGAAGAAGTGCAAGTTCCAGAAGAGAGATTTTTACTAGATAGAATGATAGAGGAAAGCCATTCTCTTGTTATTTTATTTTATTTTATTTTATTTTATTTTATTTTATTTTATTTTATTTTATTTTATTTTATTTTATTTTATTTT
>JANHGL010015382.1:101039-111620 GCA_024611195.1 Ceyx melanurus | reverse complement strand
CTAGTAAAATCCCCTACCAAATACACAGAAGCAACCAGAGACGTATATATTTTCTAAATAAATAATCAAACAAACAAAAAAAACACAAACCACCACACAAACAACCTGTATTTATACCATTATATAATGGTTTAGGTTCAAAGAGCTATTTAAAGGTCATCTAGTCCAGTCCCCCTGCTGTGCGTAGGGACATATTCCACTACATCAGGTTGTTCAAAGCCCCCTCTAACCTAACTTTGAACACTTCCAGAAATGAAGCATCCACAGCTTCTTCAGGCAACCTGTTGCAACATCTCAACCTCACTGTAAAACGTGTCCTCATTAAGCCATCTTTAACAAAGGATCCAAAGATAACCTGGGAAACTACAGACCAGTAGCTTTACCTCTGTGCCAGAGAAAATCATGGAACAGATTCTCCTGGCAGCTGTACCATGACACAAAAAATAATCACAGAATCACGAATGTTAGGGATTGGAAGGGACCTAGAAGATCATCTACTCCAACCCCCCTGCCAGAACAGGATCACCAATCAAGTGGTTGGTGCCAGCCACCATGGCTTCACCAGGGTCAAGTCGTCCCTGACCAATCTAGTGGCCTTCTATGATAAAGCTACAGCCCTGATTGACTTGGGAAAAGCAACAGATGTCATTGTCCTGGACTTGTGCAAGGGGTTTGACACTGTCCCACATGACATCCTTGTCTCTACAGTGGAGAGACACAGATTCGACAGATGGACCACTGGGTGGATAAAGAACTGGCTGGATGGTTGCACTCAGAGAGTTGTGGTCAATGGCTCCATGTCCACATGGAGGCCAGTGACCTGCAGTGTTCCTCAGGGCTCTGTTCTGGGTCCAGTGCTGTTCAACATCTTTGTCAGCGACATGGACGATGGCATTGAGGGCACCCTCAGCAAGTTTGCCAATGACACCGAGCTGTGCGGTACCGTGGACTCACTGGAGGGAAGAGATGCCATCCAGAGGGACCTTGATAGGCTTGAGAAATGGGCCAGTGCAAACTGCATGGGCTTCAACAAGTCAAAATGCAAGGTTCTTCACCTGGGTCAGGCCAATCCCAGGCACAAATACAGACTGGGCACAGAGTGGGTTGAGAGTAGCCCCGAAGAGAAGGATTTGGGGGTGTTGAGAGATGAGAAGCTCAACATGAGCTGGCAGTGCGCTCATGCAGCCCAGAAGGCCAATCCATCCTGGGATGAATCAAGAGAAGCGTGGCCAGCAGGTCAAGAGAGGTGATTCTCCCCCTTTGCTCTGCTCTGGTGAGACCCCATCTTGAATACTGTGCCCAGTTCTAGTGTCCCCACCATAGGTGGGACATAGATCTGTTGGAGTGCATTCAGAGGAGGCCACAAGGATGATCCAGGGGCTGGAGCACCTTTGCTATGAGGACAGGCTGCAGGAGCTGGGATTGCTCAGTCTTGAAAAGAGAAGACTTCGGGGGGGACCTAATAACTGCCTTCCAGTACCTGAAGGCAACCTACAGGAAGGCTGGGGAGGGACTTTCTACAAGATTGTTGACTGATAGGACAAGGGGAAACAGGTTTAAATTGAAGGAGAATAGATTTAGATTAGATTTTTGGAAGAAATTCTTCAGTACGAGGTGGGCAAGACTTTGGAATAAATTGCCCAGAGACATTGTGGCTGCCCCCTCCCTGGAGGTGTTCAAGGCCAGGCTGGACAGAACCTTATGTAGCCTGATTTAGTTGAGAGGCATCCCTGCCCATGACAGGGAGGTTGGACTAGATGATCTCTAAGGTCCCTTCCAACCAAGGCCATTCTATGATATCACAAGACACTTCATTAGAAGAAGGAACAACACTGCTGGTATTCATGACTCATTATATTCATGGGTTATAACTTTTAAAGAGTCAGTTGTGATCACATTATGACTGGCTTTGTGACATAGACCTCTGGATTTCCATAAATTTCCTTCTGTTTGGATTAGAATTTATCTTTTAGAAAAAAAAACAACATCCAGTTTTGATTCCACTGCAAGGGAGCATTCATCACAGCTTGTACTAAATTGTTTCCTTCACTAATTATTCTCAGTGCTGACATATTCCTGTTGGAATATGCATTATTTTACTCATGGTCTCCCCTATTGCAGGTGGAAATTTCTTCTCCTTTCTCCTCTGAGGAGTTAGCTTTGTGTGAAGATTGTTGAGTAATTGGTTTTTTTTTCCTTGCAAATTTGTGGGCTCAGTATAAGTTCTGATTTATGGCTTTAATTACAGTCTGTCTAAACATCTAAAAAACCTCCTCAGTGTCTTCAAGTCTCACCCTTGTGATGCCAACATACACCTGTGGCTGGGAGAAGTAATGTTGATGGTTCTTGAATGACTGATTTTCATCCATACCACTTTTCACCTTGTTGTCACCTCATACTGCACCCTACCTTAATATATCCGCCTCTTTGCTTAGCTCTAGTTGGAGACTATTACTGCCCTGTTAAAACTAGGATAGTGCCTAGTACATCAGGGTTCACATCTGAGCTCTGCCAAGAGCTTCAGAACATTAATCAGATTTCTTGATGAGATGGTGAGGCGTCTAGGTTAGAGTTCTGTTTGCAGATCTGGCATAGTTCAGGGCTGTATTTACATTATTTTACATTACAAAATTGAAATGTGCTGACATCAGAGACCTGCAGCCTCAGTCTTTGGGTTAGATAAGGACTGTTGGCAGTTCCATGCTTCCCTCACTGCAGAACAGACGGGTTTAGGGGTGAACCTAGCTGGCATGTAGACTCCAACCTGTGTTACTGTCCCAAAATGGTACTTCTGCTAAACCAAGAAACAAGGCTTCTGTGTGCAAACCATCGTGGTGATAGTGTGCAACATGCTGGTGTCAGCCTGTGTGAGCTTGACTTTGAAGACATAACCCTTAATTACACTTCAGGCTTCATCAGTGCTTCTGCAATAGCTGGCTGTCACATCATCTCACAAAGCTGTCTTTCCTCTTAACCTTTTCAAGACCACACTACCAGTTAAGAGGAGATGTCATTACCAACGCACGCATAAGCACATTAACCAAGTTGTTAGTCAGTTGCTGAGATAACTGAAGGAATATATTACATTTAGGTAAATTCTTCTTACCTGACTCTCTCAGCAAAGCTCTGTCTTTTTTAGAATTACTTCTTTATTAATGTCTATAAAGAGTTCATACTTGGAAGGCATAGCCAAGCAAGAAAGTGCCCACTAAGCAGAGTACTAAGGTGCTATGAAAACCATCTCTGCATGGAAGATCTACATGCTTTTTATATGCTCTGATAGAATAACCCAGAGGTCCCACCTAGGGCAAATGGAATAATCCTTCCGCCATTCCCCTTCTAGCTGACAATGTGAATAGTAACTGTTCTTGGTCCAGAGAATGTAAGTCCTCAGACTGCTATGTGGGTGATCTAAATTTACCCAACAGCAAATTTTTTAAGTGTTCTTGGGTGACTTTCTGATTAAGGTTATGATGAAAAACAAGTACACAGTACACCTTTCCTTTCAGAATCTGAGATTCTCCACAAATAGAAGTTATATTAGTGATCAGTTTGATCCTCTGGCATATATTTTATTTTTCTTTTTGATGGAACTTTGAGAAATCACAAGCTTGCTAAGCTGAACACCTGAAATTGAAGCATTTAAGTCTGAATATATACACATCAGTAATATATCAGCCCCAGGAAACACAAAAAGTGCCAGAGTCCAAGAGTTTAACTTCAATCACCAGGGTTCCAGCATTTTTGTTTTAAGGGCCTGATCTGTAGTGTTTGTGGTTCCAAAAAACAATGATCTCTGCTTTCAATACATCTGGAACTGGTCCAGGTCTCTGTTGTTGTTCATGTGCAAGAAGCCGTTCACCATTCCAGAAGGGAGGCTCTTTCCCACGTTCATCCCACTTACAAACAGCAAAACAATTTGGTTTTCTTGAAGGGACCTTTTTTTTTTTTTTTTTTTTTTGGTGAGTGACTTTCTAATGACTCATTTTTATCCTTGTCTTCGTACAATTGTTGAAAGTTCATGGTGATTTTGAAGTGGTGCTGTGATTATGGGTTTAATTTTGTCTTTTAATACAGGACCTGCTAAGAGGATTTTTTTGGTCACCTGTGATGTAAGAAATGTTTAAATGCTGTCTGATGAAAATGCATTTGTTATTTATAGGTAAATCCAATTATTCAGTTAGTTAAAGGATCTTAAAAATAGCCAAAAGAAATGGCCATTCATATGTTTGCCAGCAAGTGACTGCTACTTCCCCCCTGAAAAAAAAAAAATCCGTTCTTATTAGTTTATTGGTGGATATTCAGCTTTGTGAAAGGAAAACCAGACATGTTAGCATAGCTTTATCTTACATATTTTAAGTAACAGACAAATCAGTGCTTGTTGACCTGCCCTGTAATTGCATTAGTATGTAAACTTCAGTTGGCCTGGTTTGCTCTCTTATTAAACTGAATGAGAAGAGTTGGAGAAATACTTGGATATTTGCATTTGCAGATTGGTTATTTCCTTTTTTGGAGGTCTGCTTCATTCACTTCTTTTTTCATTAAAAATAAGACATGGTCTTGGTCTGGTGTTATTTTTGGTTCTGCCAGAAAGCTGTAATGCATTAAGTCCAGTGTGTAAAAAATGTTTGTTTGTTCTAAGCTAATTTTATTTATAGCTCACAGATCTCACACGATGAGGACTGCCAGCTTTAAGTAATCATAAAGAATATAAATTGAGTTCTGAGATTAGATGTTGTATTCATTTTTCTTGTTGTGCTCACTAATTTAAGCCCCTGCCTTGTTTCGAATGTGCTTATTTTGATAAATTATATTCAGCTCATACAGTACACACAGCTCTGCTGCCACTTAGGGAGTTGCAAAGCATATAAAAAGAAATAAAACGCATTTTTATCTTCCACATGAAAGTTCTGTTTGAACGAGCAAGTTCTTCTTAACTTGTCTGTCAGAAGGGGAAACCACCAAAACTGACATGTCAATTGGCAGGGGGGGAAAAAAAAAGGGCTACTTTTTTTTTTGTTGTGTGAAAATCAGCTTGAGATTTTTCCCAGCATCCTGACTTCCTAAGCTTCTGCATCAAAACCAGAGAAGCCTCCTGGGGGCAATAAAGTTAAACTGGTGCTTAAGCGTGTTTTGGAAGCCCACAGGCAAGGGGAACAAGTTTTGAATGGGATGCCACAAACAAGTCTGGCTGCTTCAGCTGGCAGCTACCACTGCTACCCCAGCCCCTTACCCTGGCCCTGTGACCTCTACTAAGAAAATAAAAAGCTAAGTTTTGTTGCAAATCTGCTGCATGACCAAGAGCTAGGCAAACACCAAACAGAACAGACAGTTTGTACTCCAAACCTCATGCTTTCATGAGGTAAAAATAAATGATAAAAGTGATTACAGCCCAAATACTTTTACAGTAACTGTTAGTAATGCAAAAAAAACCAACAAACAACCAACCCCACCCCAAAACGTAACCCTTTCCTGCAAGGTCAAAAAAAAGTAGCAATGAGAAATAATCTTAAGACTTGGTCTAGAGTTGTGACCCTAGAAAGGCAGATGGTGCCAGAGTCTTCATGAGAGTCCTCTATGGCTATGGTCTTGTCCTTTTCCACAGGTATCTGTTCAGCTGTGGAATGGGTATTTAATTTCCTCTGGTGGGCAAAGGACAGCTGTCATGAGAAATTTCTCATAAGCCCCATGCTGCCTTTTACTGACAACCATCCTTGCCCTCCCTATGGTTGTCTGCATGCAGGGAGGTGGGAGAAGCCTTCAAAATTGGCAATTTTTGGCTGAGTTCCAGGCTGGAGTAACAAGTAATTTGCAGGATGGTGATAAGTAGTGTCATACTACCTGAGTATGACACTACTCTGTCCATCCTCCTGGACCATGTTACAATTTGGTGGTGACGTTTTGGCTCAGTTTACACCATTGCAGGAAAGAAAGCGACTTCAGAGGGATGAAGTGTTGGCATGGACCCAGTCACCAACAAATCTTAGGTAAAATGGAATGGAGACATTTCAGAGCCTTTTACAGCATCTCCTGTACAGTCTCACACCTAAGGCATTAATTTCTAGGCATCTAAATCATTAATTTGGTCTCTTGCCATGAGTCAGGCATTTGATATGTTGCTCATGTTATAACAAACATGAGCATTTTTCAAGCATTCCCTAGGTAAAATCAATGCTTATAAAGTCACTGAAGGGCAGGTGTCAAGAGGATTGGACCAGACTCTTTCCAGTGATGTCCTGTGACAGGATAAGGGGCAATGAGCACAAGCTGTAACACAGGACACAGAGCATTTGAGCATTCATCCCTCCTGCCCAGGGAGGTTGTGGAGTCTCCTTCTCTGGAGACATTCAAAACCCACCTAGATGTGTTCCTGGGTGACCTGCTCTAGGTGAACCAGGGGGGTTGGACTAGATGATTTTCAGAGGTCCCTTCCAACCCCTAACATTCTGTGATTCTCTAATGCAGACAGCTGCAAATGGAGATCATGAGGATTATCAATCTAGGGAAGAGCTTGACAGTGAGCAGTGTGTGTTCGAGTGTGTTCACAACAGCTGCAGTGTCTTTTTATCTTGTCAGAGAGAGGTGTGTAGACAAGTCTTAGCATGAAGGAAAATCAACTCAGTTGAATTAAAAAAAAAAAAGGGTAAGGGAGATAAACTGTTGCCCCAGGTAATTTTCAGGTTAGCAAGCTGTTTCAGCCAAAAGCATGATATTTGTATAGCAAGATATTTGAGATGTGTCAATACCTTACAGTTTGAAATTTCACTGTCTAGGGCCTAATTCTTATCACACAATAAGGTGTGATAAGGCAATAGGGTATCAGCAGCAGTCTTATGAGCTCTCTGTATTTCACACAAGAGTACAGATTTACAGAGAGCTCATTTGTCATCAGTTAGTAGCAAGAGAATGTTTTAATATATATGTATATCAAGAAATCTTGTTGTATTTACAAGCTTTTTCACATATTCAATGAATCCTTTAGCACACAAACAAAAGGTTGCTGTAGCCCTCTCCTGACAGTGTTTTGGTGTTTTCAATTATTTATTTAAATTGACTTTTCCCTTAAAATCCACGTGATTCTTATAATCTTCAGGATTAAGTATGTACAAACCTGCATGTACATGTGTTGACTTTCAGAGTGCCCTAGCAAGGTCTGTGAACTGCCTTGTCTCAGGACAGGTTGTGCTACTTGGAAATTTGTCTTTTTTGTTTTTTCTCTACCCCAATATGGGAAAGTTCCTTCATAATTCTCCTTCACCTCCCTCTCCAAAGTACAAAAGGCAGCTATTTCCTACCCGGTGGTTGTCGTTTTTTTAATAAAAAAAATATTATTACATTAGGAGGAGTATGCTTAAAATGAAACACAGTGCTTGTTTCAGTGCATTTACTGCTGGCAAGCTCATTACTGTTTTCTCCTGTTTAGTTTTATAGCTGAACCTTGTGCTTCAGAAAGCTGTGGAATTTCAGGGGGATCCTACAGCCCCATAATGAACATTTTCACCTGCTTGGATGGAAATTTGTGCACTCACAAACTCTTCAAAGAATGAACTAAGTTTTAATGCTGAATTTAGGTAGGATGGTGTGCTGCAATCATACCTATACCTTTTTGACACTGCCATCAATATAGTGAATACACGGGGGGAACATTATAAGAAATTCATTTTGGCTAGGAAGGTAAGCCAGTGCCTCACACAAGCTTATTTGGTGAGATACTACAGGAAAATTTTAAATAATTGCCTCTAGATGTTAGAAAATCACTTCAATGGATGGTCATGTTTCTTTTTTCTTGTTAGATATCTTAATATTTCCTTCTACACCCTTGTTCATTTGATAAGTACAGGGCTCATCTTTGTCTGTAGACCTGGAGTCTTACTGGATGGCATCATCCAATATGGGTATTAGATATATATCTAAGATTTAAGCTGTGACCAGGAGCCATCTTACTTGTATTTGCTTTTCCCATATCTTTGTGGAGTAATGGGAAAGCAGGATTGCAGACTTTGAACAGTTTTAGAAAAATATATTTAAGCTATGTGTTTATACCAGGTGCTGTTGCACGCATCAGCTACATGCATCTGTTTTTCAAGGAAAATACGAATCTTTAAGACTCTTGTGACATTTGGCCTCAGAAGTTGCTGCCTGCCATGGGAGAGACTTAATGCCATGTGACTGACTGGTCAATATCATCTTGCTGCTGTGCAGGATTCCCTCTGGACACCCAACTGGTGCTGGTGCTGTGTGATGGTGAGGGACAGGGGGTTAAAGGGCTTGGGGTGGGAGGGAGGGAAGTCAGGGAAGAGTATGAGCTGACTTTTCCCTGCCATAAAGTAATGTTATTGTTGCTATTGTTGTCTAATAATCAGAAATACACTATTAATAGAACAAATAAATTGTGATAGAAGAGAAGTTGGGTCTATTTTGGCATTTGTCGATATTAACTATAGAAGAAATAACATCTTAGTAATTTTAAGTAAAAGAAGCATTACATGCAACTTGAAAAGCACACTTCTAAGTTTGGTGCTGTTTGACATGTTGTAGTGTTGATTCCTGGTTTGTATGGGCTAGGTATATCCCGTTTATATTGCTGATTTACCCTGTGCCTCTTGGCTGTTGGTCTGTTTTAGGTAGATGGCAGATAGCAGTGGGTGCAGTTATCATAACCAAGTGTTCTTTTCTCTCCACACTGCTGAGATTTCTCCTTTGTATTTTTTTTTCTGTGCATGTTTAGCTGAAGTACTGTGTCTGTTCAAAGCTATGACAACACTAATCTGCAAGGACACCATAGATTCTCAGTTATTCTTAGAGGAACTTGCTGTAAATCTGTTTAATTTTAACGTATTCAATATAGGGTAGTGGAAGCTCCTCTGATAATGCCTGACTTTATTCTGAAACCCCAGGTAAAATGCAGACAGCCTGAGGGATTTTCACTCTGACTTCAGACCTCCAGCTCCCTCAGAATTCAATAGGTTTTCTGTAACTGGTATATATGCTAATAGGTTGGACTTCACTGAAGAAATCCTCACTCCCTTAAACCTGAACCATCATTTTTGCTCTGCATGTGCAGGGTACATTGACTCTTCAAAATGGCATCAGAGTTAAAAATGCTCAGATTTAGGCTGAGTGAACAGAAATCAACAGGCATGACTCTTCACTCGGAAGACTTGGAGTTACCTAAACATTTTGTTCTATTTAGAAACACTTTTTTTTCTGTTAGCTTTTCCAAAATTCCAAAGGATCTTTTTTCAACCACCTTATCTAAACAAACAAAAACAAAACTCCATGCCTGCAATCCTTGCTACCGCAATAAACGGATTGTTTTAACTTGGGTTGTTGTGGGGTGGGGTTTTTGTTTGTCTTCTGTGTTTGCCTGAAAAAAATACCCTCGGCACGTAGGATGTCAGGTCAGCGGTCAGCTGGAGTGCTCAAATTGTTCAAGATCACTCCAGGGGAAACTTCTTCAAATGAACTTTAATTTCTGGAGAGGCAAGAGCCTGCACAGGCTGCTCCTTTACCCCTTTGGTGTCCACTCACACCTCACATACGGAGGCATGACGCCGTTGAAGATGGGCTTGCAGCAGGGAAAAGTGGTTTCCTCCTCTTACTGTGAGTGAGGGTCAAGCTGGCTTGTGTGACCCCACCTTCAATGCTAAGAAGCTCACCCACCTTCACCACTCTAGTGAGGGAAGCTGAAATGAAATTTACACTTTTCAACCTCTGAAGAGCAGAAGTGAAAAGCTACTGTGAAGTGACTACTACACAGCCAAAGCAATTGCACTGCATGGCAGAGGTCACATGTGCCACAGGTTGTGTAGTTTTCAGCCACTTCAGCACCCACAAAAAAAAAAAAGCCTCTAGCTAAGCCAGTTCTTTTGACAGGTGCTGAAAAAGCAGAGAAAAGAGGGGAAATAAAGTTTCCCCCCATGTATATGGCTTGCAACAAACAAGTAATTTGTCACTTCCGTTTTCCTTTTGTGCTTGGCTAGTGTATATAAGGAGATGAACAGCCAAATAGTAACTGTAGGTATGTGAGGAAAACTAGTAAGTGGATTGCTGTATGACCTTTCATGGTTTTTTTTAACCATCATCTTTTAACGAAACATTTGCACTGACAGATGATTGGCATTTATGGCTCCAACATTTGTAATTTTGACAGGGTATTTTCTGTTTGCTGTGCAGGGAGTAGTAACTGTGCCACGTGCCACTTTATGTCTGAATGGAGAATGCCCTTAAGCCCCAGTTTTCAGAGCAGTCAAGTGTGAACACATTGTCTTAAGTTCTACCTGTTCAGAATGAGAAATAAGAAGAATGAAGACCATTTTTAGCCTTGGAAATTAATTCCAATCCAATTAGCATCAAGAGAGTGTCTCCAGGTATTCTTTAAATTGAGTTGAACACAAACTCTTGGTTTTCATGAGGGTTAAAGGTTTCTGAGGTGTGAGTCCTACTTACGTTACCCAGTCCATCATGAGCACATTAATGTGCATACAAGTAGAATCATAGAATCTTTAGGGCTGGAAGGGACCTCCAAAGGGCATCTAGTGCAGCCCCCCTGCAGGGAGCAGGGACACCCTCAACTAGACC
>JANHGL010015382.1:28150-48154 GCA_024611195.1 Ceyx melanurus | reverse complement strand
GAGGTTGGCCAAGGCTCTGAGCAGCCTGGTCTAGTTGAGGGTGTCCCTGCTCCCTGCAGGGGGGCTGCACTAGGTGCCCTTTGGACGTCCCTTCCGGCCCTAAATATTCTATGATTCTTCTGGCCCAGAGCAGAGGACAACCCTAACTAAAATCTCTCCTGTCCTGAAAATGTTTGCCTAAGATTACTCTTCTGCTCCTCAGGAAAGGAGCACTTATTGCCTTTATTTTTGCTCTTCCAAGCAGTCATCTCTACATCCAGACTGCTTCAGCAAACAGTTGCATTGTATCTTTTGTCCTGGGTCTAAAAGAAACCAAGAGAAGGTCGTATCATAGGGTGCTGATGAAGCAATGACCACATTATTCTTCTGTACAGTGGTGATACTGAATTGGCAGTTAGGTACCAGAGCTGGTTTTTTTTTCTCCCCACTAACAAGCTCTGTTCTTGTTGTACAGGTAAGATGTTTGTCCTGCTGCAGCTGTCCTTAGTCACCACAGGAGTAGTAACATCTACAGCCTACAACAAGATCTATCAGAACACACTGAATTGGTACAGCGGCTTCTGCTTTGTTTTGTCTTGTCTAGTTGGCTGCCTGAGCTTCATCCCTTTAAGGTAAGGAAGAGTATTGTCCAAACAGACAAAATGTATTTTCTCCATGCTGATGTGTGTAATGTAGGTAGAAAAACAAATAATTAAAATCATTTGAATTTAAAAGGGAAAAAAAAAATAAAACTATTATCTTGCAAAAACAAGCTGACATACCAAGGAGGTTCAGAGAATGAAACTTACAAGTTATCTATTGAATGGTTTTGATCTTTTTGTTTAATGTAAAATGAATTGCTGTAAGAAGGAGTATTTGGCAGAGTGTAAGAGCTAATCATCCAAGGGGGCAAAGCCTTTGTGTTAATGTAGAGCTTAATATTGTGAAAGCAATAGTAAGTAGAGTGAGGGAATAATCTTACACACAGTTGATTTTTTTAAAAATAAATTTCAGGTTACTTACTGTTATAGAAAAGAATAACCTGAGTATCCCTCAGCTGTTTCTTTCAGAGAAGCCATTATCATATAGTGAAGGAAATGGTTAGTTCTCTGATACAGGGAATTTGCCCAGACACACAGCTACAGTAACTGAGAGGTACCCTTTGAAGCCCAAGTTTTAAGTGCAAAACTAGCTTAGTTTGAAGAAAGATAAAATTGCTTCTCCAACTACTCCTACTGAATTTTTAAAGGATCTCCCTCCAACTCTTACCTTGCCCATTATCCCCACCCTAAGACCCTCCATCATCTTGCCTTATCAGAAACAGCACAGCTCTTCCAAACGGAGTTGTGGTTAATACCAGTATTTAATCCATGCAACAACAGTATTTTCATTCAGATATAAAGTGTATAACTGGATAGGCTAGTGTCTGATCCCAGGCAAAATTCTTCTGAAGCTGGTGTGGTTTTTTCCCTTAAAAAATTACAGCAAAAGGTACTGAGTCTACAGGCACTATGTACACTGTTGTCATGTCACCGAGCAAGAAAAGCAAAACCAACTTTAAGGAAAGCTCCTACACCATCAGCTCTGACTTGTCTAGGGCACCAAAGCCCAGAAAGGCATTGTGAACATGTTTGACACTTATAGTCACAAGGATGAGTGTGGGGAAGGCTGTTTCATATCCATTCTTCCCTGGCTCTGTTTTCCTTCTCATATTTTCCAGGCACAAGAGTGACTTGTTCCCTATGTGCAACCCTGCTGTTTAACAGCGAGTCACTGCTGGAGGCTCAATCTGTTTTAAATACAGGTTCCAAATAGAAGTTAGCCCCATTATCAGCACAAACTAGTGATTAGGACTTAAAGCCTGAAAGATGTCAAATAGTGCTCATGTCACTACTCAGACACATGAGCAACTTAGAGCAGCTGTCAGATCCGTGAGAGGAATCACACAGGCACTCAGCCAGCTCCAAACTTTCCAGCAAGGTTTAAGCTAAAAGAAGCCTGTAATTAGATAAAATTATTTTCCTGGCTTTCTTGTAACCTGCATTTTTGTTGCTCTTCACAGCATTGTGGCCATCAAACAACGTTCAACCACTGGCTCTCTTCAGATTCTGACTGAGTGACAGAGGCTGTATCAGCTAAGCATCTTTTGGCTTTGAGCAGCTCTGGTGTATGCAAGTGGAAGATGGACCAACCATCAGTCCCCCATAGTTGTCATCACCACATTTTGTGTTTTCCTTTCACTGCACATCACAGCCTCTTAGCCACTGAGCTCACCCAGGACAAAGAAATTTGCCTTATTATTTCTGCAGCACACCAC
Source organism: Ceyx melanurus (assembly GCA_024611195.1). Taxonomy (NCBI): domain Eukaryota; kingdom Metazoa; phylum Chordata; class Aves; order Coraciiformes; family Alcedinidae; genus Ceyx; species Ceyx melanurus. The sequence goes on along the minus strand of JANHGL010015382.1, from coordinate 45,858 downwards.
CTTGCAGAGCACAGGCTTTGGCCATTGTACACCAGTAGTCTTCTGACCATTTTGCTTTTCTAGAAATATCACAGAGGGACAAGAATAGGGGAGAAATGAAAACAGCATTTCTAGATACTTCATTCAGCATGGAAAGGAAAAGGATCAGTTTTTCCATTAGTTCTGTTTTCATTCAGAAACCTCAGGGCAGTTCCATGGCTTTTGCTGATGAAGCAGGGGTCCAGGAACTGAATGCACACCATCAACATCCATCTCTGGAGACACTTAAGACCCGCCTGGATCTGTTCCTGGGTGACTTGGTCTAGATGATCCTGCTCAAGCAGGGGGATTGGACTAGATGATCTTCTAGGTCCCTTCCATCCCCTAATTTCTATGATTCTGTGATCATCAGCTGCTCTCCAAGGGCTACAGAAGACATCAGCCTGACTGATCACGAAGAAGTCTACTAAATACAGAAAACACCACCCTAAAAAGAATGTAAGATGAAGACTAAGATTAGCAATCCCTCCAATGACACACACCTGAACAGATGTTTGTGCCTTGGCTTCTGGGAGATTGCCCAGTGTCAACACCTGCATTTTAGCACACACACCCCATCAGGATGCACTGCTCTTGTAACAGGTTAAGAACAGGGTTAAGTGCAGCAAACCACTCCTGCAGGTTTTACAACAGTACAGGGACTCTGATGCCAAGTTACTCACCTTCAACCCAGCAGCTTCGTGCTGGCTTGAAACCCATACCTAAAGAACCCCATATATTACAGAAACTGACTTAAGATGTCAGTGAAATCCAAACGTGAGTCAAAAGATTAGCATGCCCCATGCTAAATGAAGTGCCTACTCAATCCTGGTCAATTCAGTTAGCACACAAGTGGTTTCCAAGCTCCTGAACTAAGTAAAAAGCAAGTTAAAAGCCCTTCAGTAACTGAAATAATCCAGAGGCAAATCAGGCAGCTTGAGCAAAGTGTGCAGCAAGCAGCAAGTTGATTACTCAAGAAGTGGTCGTCTTATTCTCAAGATGCTTCCACCTTTGCTCCACCCACCCACCCACTTGTGAATTTTCCTCAGGTCCAGGCTTCACTGTAAAGTAACATCAAATGTACTAGAGCATCAGACCAAAGACAGTTAAATCAGCAGGGGAACAAGATTTTACCAGGAGGGTATTTCTGCAGTAAGATAACGAGCTGCCCAAACCAAGCACACACATTTCAATGGCAAAGACTGCAAGAAAAAATGAAGCTTTATATTCTAGGTAAAGGAGTCATCTTTTAATACATTTATTGGTCCATTCCATTAAATTAATTGAGGTAAACAAACGGTGCATTTAAAAAAAAAAAAGTACACACTAATAGAGAATTACAAACAGTTTTACCTCAAAGTTTTCTCTCCATCAATACTAGTTCTATAGTAAACAATGCACAAAGTATACTTAATACAGAGATATATGAAAGGGTATAGAAACATTCCAGCACCAGAAGGCGAGACAACATATCGTAGCCTGCGAGTCTGAACGACAGCACAGTTGCCAGATTTGGCCAAGTGCAGGAAACAAAAGCCTTCCTTCCCATTTTTTTTACACAGTTTGCTACCTTAATTCACACAGAGACAAGTCTTTTTCACAGCTTTCATTTTGGTTTTCTAATGGCATGAGCAGTGACTCTGTGGAAAGACAGAGGTGGAAAGCAGAAGAGTCTGGGCACTCCAGCCAGCACCCTTTTGGTCACCAGTACCCACACCTCTGCTCACAGCCAGCATCCCTTCACCTGCATGGCCCAAACTCTCCAAACTTGGAGGGACAAAGTGGGGGGGTCCACAACCACACACACACACACACACACACAGAGGAAAAGACAATTAAGGACAGTGCTGCTCTATTTTCACATCCTGAAGGAAAAAAAAAAGCCCTTTGGCTGTTTGCTATGGTCAGACTGTCCCCTCTGCAACCTGTGCAGTGGGAATGTGGCACTGGTCCCAACCTTGCTGCTTGGTAAGAAGGTAAGGATGCATAACCTGGCAGCAGAGTTAAGGGTAAAGGTTTTGCTTCCAACTACAGGCCTTCAAAGTACTCTAGGACACTAACTAGCAATTAACATTTCAGCAATAAGGGTGACCTACTTCTGCCTTTTTTGGGAAAGTGCATTATTTTCTGCACAATTAGTGTGCCTTGGCCATAACAACCTTAAAACCAGACCAGGTCATTCCTGACTACCTGTACAAGTCAGATAACCCAGCAAGTCTCCAAAGTGCTAAGCACAGAATTAAGCATTACCATTTTCTTCCATAAAATTGGTTAAATAGCACTCCCAAAGAAGTTGAAAATGCAACATTCACACTGCCAGAAGGTGTTTATTCCTGTGATCCCCAGTTTTACTTTACAAAAGAAGAAAATAAATCTTGCTAGTAGCAATTCCCCTACCTTAAAAAAAAAAAGACCCCATTTTCCCTATTTATGGGTTGTTGTAGTACAGATTAATATACATACCAAAGGAAAGACTGTTCTGTTCTACCTTCAGTATTTAAGAAGGCTGAAAATCTAATAAGCTTAGTTTAGTCCATGCAATTTGTTCAGTGGTTAACAGCACCAGGATTTTAAACAGTCTGCAACATTAATCACACTCAGTTAAAATTGTGCAAGTTTTAACAAAAACATGGCTCCTGTTAAAACCCTGAACAGTCCCCTGGGTGGGCTGGAATTCTTTTGTACCTCGGCATCTGCAGGACCCATCTCTGAAGCAATATGCCTCACTAGCAGGCTATGAAGGGACAATGCTGCAGGCTACCTCACTGTACCTCTGTCACTTGTGCTTTGCAGATGGTTTATTACCATTTATTCCACCACTCTATCCTGAAGCACAAGTGTCAGCGTGGACAAAAATCCAGGCAGACTTTGGTGAAGAATCCATTATTTATTCATTGATACAACCCCACACCAAAAGATCTCGTGGCTTTAGGGCTACTCCTGTTACCTTCTCATTTGCAATGGACACCTGAAAAAAAAGCCACGGTGTTGCAACATCTCTGTTTATTGCAAGAGTCAGAACCTCAGTAAGGATATGTATAAACAATATAAACATTACAGAGCATGAAATCAAGATCTCAGTGCTTGCTTTATTGTGCTGGTGCCAGTTAAGAGAAGACATCCCAGAAATTACACAGCAGTGACCAGGAGAGCAGGGAGACATCCTCTGAGAGGGAACTCGGTCTGGGCCATGGGATTACCAGAAAAAAAACAGGATAATTTAAGGACTGCTGAAGGACCCATGTGATACTCATGGAAAAGGTGCAACTACTTTTGACATCACTTTAGCACCTATGTAGAAGGTAACATTAAGTGGCTGAACACTCAGTAAGGTAGTCAAAGATGAAGGTCCTTTGCTACTCTTACTTCCCTTTACCAACACTTTTTACTTTTCACACCTAGGCCTCCCAAAGGAGACCCTCCTATCCTGTAAAAATTGTAGGATAAAGTCAGTAACAATTCAGAAGCACCCCCAAATACCAGTTAGGTGCATTATTTTCATCTAAGCCAGAGTTTCCAATTGTAGTTCTCTTGCTTAGCACTGCTGCCCCAAACCTCACAGCTAGGATCCTTCCCATAACTCACAGCCTCTCCCACAGTGAGCTAGTGATTCACAAAAGCTCTTTATAAAGAAGACACCTCCATAGGAGTGAGAAACCCACCAAAATACACCCTTATTATACAGAATCGAAGAGGACTCCTCTTTTAATGTTGTTTTAATTTCCCTGTAGGGACTTAAAAGAGATTTTGGTGTTCCAGATCGTGTAAGAAACCCTGTTAGTAGCCACAGCCTGAGACACATGTTCCAACTCCTCCTCAAAATCAACTTGCACAGAGCCACGTAACTCCCAACTGGGAAGCACAAAGCATGCTTGCATTCAAGAGTTTAGCCAGAAAGGGGTTTATCTGATATCAAAACAGGTTTTGGATGAGGATTGGTTTAAAAACCATAGCATCAGATTAGAGAAAATTTAAGTTGATATACAATAATATCTCCAGCCTCAGTTACACATCAGTTTTACTTACTCCCCACTCATGAACAGCTACAATGTCAACTGCTTTATTCCCCAGAACGAACACCTACTTAATTTTGACATAACAGGACCTCAGTGTTGTAAGGCATCAGAATAACCTACCCATCTGTAGGAAAAAAAACAAACAAACAAATAATATTTTCTACTAATATTTTGCCTTCTTTTTTTTAATCAGGTGAAGGGAAGACTAAGTATTAGTTCAAATTATATTTTACTTGACTCCTCGTGATGTTGCAGAGTCAACTACAAAAATCCACTTACTACACAAGAACCAGCTCAAAAAAAAAGAAAAAGCACATTTATTCCTGTTGGTGGGATATAGGGAATAATGGAACCCTAAAGGTCAGACTGCTAAACAGTACACAAGTTATTTATTTTAGAAGGGGAAGGTTGAGGAAAACATTTGGTTACTGCTTCAAGATAGTCAAGCTCTTCCTTACATAAGTAGTTTGTCATTCTGGACCTAACAGCAACTTAAACCAGAGCTCTCATTTATCACCAAGTAAGTGCATATTGACAAACTTAAGCCAAAAGACATTGTTTAATACCACAGAGCTGTCACTCGAGGCTGAGTTAAAAAGGAAGACCTCTTAAAATGTGTTAATTTTGACTATTGCACCCAGAGAGCACCAGCTCATTAGCTTGACAGCTAACACACTGCTGCAATAACTCATCTTAACAGGTGCTGTAAAGCCACCAAGATGAGCAGGAGGGGCTCAGGTCTACTATTGTTTACAAAAGGATAAAGCCCATTCCAGATTGGTACCTGGCAGGTCACAGAGGAAAGCAGAAGTTGCACATATTCAGTTACTGCTCAGAATCTTTGCAAGAACGTTGTGAGAGATCAAATAATCACTCAAATTTATCAGTAAAAACTCAGTTTTGTTTGTTGGGTTTTTTTTCTCCAAATCCCAATATTACACTGATATTAGCCCTAAACCCCCTCTCACTTAGGATAGTTACAAAGGATTTATCTACAAGACTCTGGGACCCTGGGAAGCATGGCAGCATTCCTAGGGGCATTAACACCAAGCAGGAATTTACTTGAGGCTGGACTGCAAGAGAGGGAGAGGAAAAAAATAAATTAAAAGGGGACTTGCAGAAGCAGTTTTATTTCTAAAGGCCAATACAAACTATTAAGAAAATATATCTGTACCAAAAGTAGTCTGGAAAGACTTGCCATATGGTTCAGCAGAGGCAGATATGAAGACTGTGTACCTACCAGGGGTACCCACCTATACCTATCATCTTGTTTAAGGCAAGTTTCACACACAAGGCTTCATGTAAACAAAGTATTTGACACCTTTTCCTGCTGCTCCAAAAGAAAAAAATGGGGAGAGAAAGCAGAGTTCTGGCTTTACTACATCAGGCACCTTAAGTGACCACACTCAAAGTGGCTCTAGTTCAGAAAAACCACCCAACATTTAAAGCATGGACCAAGAGAATTCTACCATGCAACTTCCAGAGCTAGTTTTATGAAATAACACATCAGAGACTCATACCCGCTTCCCCTATTCCCATGCCTCAAAAGACTGCTGTTCAACTCAACTCTCACAGCTAGGCTGATTCAGATCCTCAAGCCAGTCACAGGTACACTTCAGCCAACTGACATTACTTCATGACCACCAAGGTAAACAAAGATACTCAGTAGGAACCAACAGCATGCCACACTCACAAAAAAACCACAGTTCATGCTTGCATCACAGGCTATCTGCATGTGGTGTTGGTATGTTCTGGCTAGGATCAGCCAAACTCCCCCACAAGAAGTCTCCTGAAACTGTTCTATCCAAGGGGAGCATATGGGCAGTAACAGAAAATATTAATTTCCAGGCTTTCACTATCCATCCAGAAAAAGGGATAAGGAGTGGTTAAGGAGTATGGTATCATAGGAATATATATAATTATTTTTTTTTAACAAACAAAATAGAATGGTAATAAAGATGTCATTTGGCACCTTGCAGTAGAGTTTTATTTTCATCTTTTTTAGTGTTCCACTCATCAGTTCCTTCCAGACTAGAGAGGTAAGTTTTATCAAGATCCCCGTGCACTTTCACTATGAACCCCCAATCACTCCATAGGGTAAAGAAGGAACCATTCAAGATAACTCAAAAAGATGAAGCACACCCCTGTTTAAACACAGAAAGTGAGGAAAAAAAAAAAATATTCAAATAGTTTTCAGAGCATCTGTTCCAGCCTAAGTGCAGCTGGTATTTCAGTTAACAAAAGCAGTCCTTCATACAGTTCCAGTATGTCTAGTGGTACTGAGAATAGATGTGCTAGACTGTCCATGAAGGTTCTTCTTATTTGGTCTCTGGCTTGTCTTGCAATAGTGGTATAATTGACTCCCACGCCGTAAGGCACTGGAGAAAGAAAAAAAAGAAGACTTTAAAAAATAAAAAAATTAAAATAAATCAGTTATACATCAGTTCTTATAACTTGACCAACTCTTCCACAGCAACAGAAAGCAAGTTTAAGTAAGGCTAGCTGGATTATTTATGGATTAACACAGAAGGGGTTGGGGAAGAAAGTGCACAGAATCTCAAACAGCAGCAAAGTGTCCAGAAAGAAGAGCTGCAGTTTCCAAACCAAGCAAGATAAAGCTTTCCAAGTCATCAGCTGTCCCCAGCCATTAGAAATCATCAGAATACCCAGAGTTTCCAAATATCAAGCTAGATTATTCTGAAGTGAAGACTATCACAGCTTTCAGCTAGGTGGACAAACTGGGTTTCTAGTAGAAATGCACATCTTTCTAGTCTGAGAGGGCTGATTTGGACACCATGGCAGCTATTACACACCTCCAGAAAACTTATTTGAAAAAAACCCATTCATTTTGAGTAGGTATTTATATAGAGAGAGTGTACTGTAGTACACCTATGGGACTGGACTCTGCTGCTTGACAAATCAGTAGCATCTGATATAGTAAAATAAAAGTGGAGTTTAACTTCTGGGTTATCAGAAAGCCACTCCAGGATTTGGGAGTGATTTCCTCACATACATATACTTACTCCAGTCTTTATGCTGTATATTTTTACTGTCTATCACCACATGCAGCCCAGAACTAAAACTGGACAAATACAGACTGTAGAATACATACAGTTAAACACTAGGAATGAGCAAAGTCATTAGCAGCTCTTATATCCACAGGTCATTGTTGTCAAGCATCTTCTTTTAAACCTTGCCAATTCTACTGCAGGTGAGTAGAGTATTTCTAGTTGTGCATCCTTTATTAGACTCCTTCCCACCAAAAAGCTTCCTTGCTGCAGCTAGGAGAAAAACTGCTGTATACAGATTTAACTGGCAACTGTAGAAGCACTGCTAGATGTTCAGGGGAGTCTTAAATACCCACAGCAGTCTCAGAAGAGAGAAGGGATGAGGGTGAAGGAAGCTGCCTGACTAGTTATGAATTCTGGACAATGCAGGCATTAGAAGAGACAAAATACAGAGAGGTCACCTAGTACAGCAAGAATTTTGTAAAGCAGCTGTGGAAAAAAAGCAAGAGGCAGGAATGAAATATGAAATGTCACCATGAATAAGCCTAGTAGCATTTAATATATCAAGTCCTGAATTGGGCAGCACATGCACCAAATGGAAAAGGGCAGAGGTACTTTTTTTTTTTACAGGGACTAGGTATTCTTGCCATGACTAGCATACAGGGGACAGAACTATGCACAACTGTACAGAGATTAGAATAATTTATGCATACCAGGTGTAATCACTATATGTGGACCCATGGATGCACATAACTCACATAGTTTGGTTCATAAAAGGCAGAATCAAGAGATTTTTCTAGTCTGGTAGTATTATGAGAATATGCATTTTGGTCTTTTTCATCAGTGAAATGCTGTTATGGAGCTGCCCTGCAGACTCCTGTGCTCATGCAGATCCTTGAGCATGACCACAGACTGCACTAAGCTCCTGACAAAGAGCATCTTAGAGAGCACTAGAGAATCAATTTAATGTTCAAGATTCTTTTCTTCAAGAAAGTGTGAAGATTTACTGATTTGTTGGGTTTTTTTTCCACTGCCTCAGAGGAAAATGAACTACTTATTCCTATAAATGTTCCAGCAGTGCCACATACCTTCTCATAGTACTGGATGTTTTTATCTGCCATCCCCATGAGTAGCTGCCTAAAGTCTTGTCTTTTGTTGTTCTGCCATCTCTCCATATCTGCTTTCAGGTCAGCATTGAAACACTCTACTCGGTCTTGACATTTCTCTACATCTGTAGGTACCTGTAACAAAATAAATTAAGATTTCAACTGTCACTGAGTGTGCTGGTCTGCTTAATTAGCTCAAGCCTCACTGTGCAAAGCTACAGAGGAAAGGGTAAGTTAGTCTAGTAGTTAACCTGAATAAAAGAAGGTACCAAAAAAAAAAACCCAACAAACCAACTCTCTCACAGTCAGTTCTCCTTCAGGTCAGGCTGAGAGGGTTGTACAAGTTTAGTGCTGCAGGGACAACCCTGTGGTCAGCAAACAAGTCAAATATGCTTTAATTAAGGAATAACAGAAATAAATTTCAGCTAAGTCTCCACAGGCATCATGAAAGCACTATCCACACACATGCACCAGTCCTATCCAGGAGTGTAAATAACTTTATTTTCAATAGTGCAGCTTTCCAGAACAGAAGTTGCAATTCAATAGCTGAAGCAAAACTTAATCAGCAGCTTTTAAGCACCTTCTATCTCACGCAAGGTTAATGAAAAGAGGTTATAACTCTAACATCCAACTTGAGCATAAGCTGAAAAGAAACATCAATGCTGATGCTTTGATCAGCCCCCAGCCTGTACTGATCCATGGGGTTGTTCCTCCCCAGATGAAGGACTCTACACTTGCTCTTGTTCAACTGTGTTCAATGTCTCCCTGCCCAGCTCTCCAGTCTGTCCAGGTCTCTCTGGATGGCAGCACAGGCTGCTGCTGTGTCAGCCACCCCTCCCAGTTTGGTGTCAGCAGCAAGCTTGCTGAGGGTGCACTGTATCTAAAATTACATATTCAGGAGTCTGATCTACTCATTATTATGATAAGAAATTATGCACATATATCTTATTCCTTATCACATCATTCTTGAAGACCAGAGTCAAAGTATACCTAAACTAGCAATTAGCAATCAACTAATCTCTGTATATGACATTTCTTTCTTCCTAGCTCTCTGTAAATTATATATACTGTCACAAGGTGCTTTTTTCCCCCCTGGTAAATGCACATTGTCACTTTCCACTCCAGGTTCTGCAGTGCTGTATTTACAGTTCCCATAGATCACCACACTGCAAAGCCTTCAGGCAGACAAGATCAAGTAGGTCAGAGGTAGATCTCATCTCACCCAACGGACACCATGCCTGCACTTCAGAATGTTGGTTGCATTACTGGGGGGGAAAAAATATAAATTTAATAATGAAAGCCACATAGCTAGGCACACAGTGCAGGAGGTTCCTAGAGAATACTAACTGCAAAGCACTTTTTTGACACAAGTGGTGGAGGAACCAATGAAAAGAGGTGTGCTGCCAGATCCTGTACTAACAAAGAAGGTCTCCTTGGGGGTGTGAAGGCTGGAGGCAGCCTTGGCTGCAGTGACCCTGAGATAGTGGAGTTCAGGATCCTGTGAGATGGAAGCAGGACAGTGAGCAGGATTAGAACCCTGGACTTCAGGATGGCCACTATTGGCCTCTTCAAAGACCTGCTTGGAGGAATCCCACAGGTGAGGGCTCTAGAAGGAGACAAAGGAGGGGAAGATGTGTGTGTGCAGGAAAAGAGAGCTGGTTACTATTCAAGCACCACTTCCTCCAAGCTCAAGATTGCTGCATCTCTCTAAGTAAGAAACCAAGCAAAGGAGGCAGGAGACCTGCCCGAGTGAGCAAGGAGCTTCTGGAAAAAAAAAAATGCAGAAAGGAAGTTTGCAAAATGGGGAAAAAAATGGACTGGCCACTTGGGAAGAACACAGGAACTGTGTCAGAGTCTGTAGGGATACAACAAGGAAGACCAAGGACCTCTTAGAATGAAATCTGACAAGGGGTGTCGAGGAGAACAGGGAGGCCACCTTCAAATATATCAGTTGGAAAAGAAGACCAGGGGAAATGTGGTCCCATTGCTGAATTAGGTGTGTACCCTGGTGAAGGGGGATACAGAAAAGACAGAGTTACTGAATGTCTTCTTAGCAACTTTACTGCTAAGACTGGTCTTCAGGAATCCCAGTCCCTGGAGTTAAAAAAATGAAGTCTGGAGAAAGGAAAACTTTCCCTGGGTCAAAGAGGATTGAGCTAGAGATCAGAAAGGCAAGCTGGACACCCCACAAATCTATGGGCCACGATGAGATGCACCAAACAGCTGCTGGGGTAGCTGGATGGTGATGTTGCTAGCCTACTCTCCATTATTTTTGAAAGATAATGGAGAACAGAAGAGGTGCCAGAGGACTGGAGGAAAGCCAGTGTCACTCCAGTCTTCCAAAAAAGGCAAGAAGGAGGACCCAGGAACCTACAGGCCAGTCAACTTTACCTCCATCCCTGGAAAGGTGATGAACTGAGAGATTCTCATTGCCATCTCTAAGCATGGGGAAGAAAAGAAGGCCATTAGGAGTGGTGAGTATGGATTCACCAAGGGGAAATCATGTTTGACAAGTCTGATAGCCTTCCATGATGGCACAACTAGCTGAGAAGATGAGGGGAGAGCAGTGGATGTTGTCTACCTTGATTTCAACAAGGCTTTTGATGCTGTTTCCCTTTGAATTCTTACAGGGAAGCTTCAGAAGAAGTATGGGTTAGGTGAGTGGACAGTGAGGTAGACTGAGAACTGGATGAATGACAGAGCTCAGAGGGTTCTGATCAGTGCTGCAGAATCCAGTTGGAGGCCTGTAGCTCATGGAGTTCTCTACAAGTCAGTACTGGGTCCAATCTTGTTAAACATCCTCATCAATGACTCAGAAGAAGGGACAGAGTGACCCTCAGCAAGTCTGATGATGATACCAAACTGGGAGGAGTGGCTGACACAGCAGCAGGCTGTGCTGCCATCCAGAGAGACCTGGACAGGCTGGAGAGCTGGGCAGAAGGGAGCCTAATGAAGTTCAACATGGGCAAGTATAGAGTCCTGCATCTGTGAAGGAATAACCCCATGTACCAGTAGAGGCTGGAGGTAGACCTGTTGGAAACTGGCTTCACCAAGAGGGACATTGGAGTCCTGGTGGACAACCAGTTATCCATGAGCCAGCAGTGTGTCCTCTGCTATAGTGAGACCATCTCCCCAGTTCCAGAGACAAGGGATTACAGGAAAGCATCCTGCAAAGGGTTACAGAGATTATAAGGGGACCAGAACATCCCTCTCACAAGGAAAGGCTGAACACCTGTGTCTGTTTAACTTGGAGAAGACTAACAGGGGATCTTCTCAATGCCTATCAATATATGAAAGGCAGGTGTCAAGAGGATGTGGCCAGACTCTTTTCTGTGATGACCACTGACAGAACTAGGGCCAACAGGCAAAAAAAAAAAGAAAGAACACAGAAAGTTACACCTAAACATCTTGAAAAGCTTCCTTACTGTGAAGGTGACAGACCCTTAGAACAGGCTGCTCAAAGAAGTTGTGAAGTCTCCATCCCTGGAGAGTTCTGAAACTCACCTGGATACATTCCTGTGCAACCTGGTCTAGGCAAATCTGCTTTAGCAGGGAGGGGTCTATGCTGTTACAAACAAACAAACAGATAAAAACTTATATAAGTCAAGTTGTCTTCTTTACTTCCTCCAGTAGACATTCCCATTGGAAACTGCTGTGTCTTGTGCCATGTCCCGAGTGCTGTTTTACTACCACCACTAATAAATGGTCACCCACAAGCTGTTACGAAAGCCAGACACAGTAACTCTTAAGGGAACTATCAATATTTAAAGGTAAAGTGAATTCAAATTTATTTTCAGTAGCAGCACTTGCAAGTTCCTTTCCTTTGAGAGATCTTCTGTTGCTGCTCAGTTATATTATCCAATGTTCCTTTCATCAGCATGGCTCAACAAAGGAGAAAATTATCAGGAAGAAACCTTCAACTTGAAATAATAATTTGAATCTGTATTGCCTCAATATCAACTCTCACCTTATTCTTCTACCATGGCAAACATACCTAGTCCTGAGCTTCAGTGTCTCAGTTCTCAAAGAGAGCAGGGTCATTTGATGGCATCTGACTGGGGTTTGATGCAAGATAACCCATCATTACCTTTACATTTGTTAACAGAATTTTTAATTAATTAAATTTAATTAACTGCTGTTTTCCAGTCTGTTAAGCTCCCCTTCCCACGTGGCATTAGTGACATTTACACTTCTTTAAGTGTACTAACGAGGTGTTTGATGTTTCTCTGCTCTTCAGGTATTTATGGCACACTATGTTTCTTTGAAGACCCTACACTTGCCATGAGTTTGAAACATTAAAACACAACTCAGTGTGCTCTAAGAGATACAAAGGCCAAGAGATGTTACCAAGAAGCCACAACTCAACACACTCTGTGTTGCAGCTAGCCCAGACTTTAATTCCTTGTAAATTCTGAAGACAATGCTGTAATAGCATGAGTCAAGCACCTCTAAGAGGATCTGAGCTGCAGCAATCATGTCTGTATACTCATTTTACATAGTTTTGAGACACAAAGCTTAATACTTGATGTATCACTCAGCAGCCTCCTTGTTTATTCCAAGCTGTATAAATCTAAATGCATGTCTGGAATTCAGATATGGTGAGCGAGGCAAGAAAAATGACACCATTTTTAAATGTAAATTGCTGTAAGCTAAAAAATAAAGTCTAAATACACTTATGCTTTGGATTAATCAGATTATTCAGAGTAGGAATAAAATTTTAAACTGCACAAGATTACCATGGTCTTCTATTTTAGTCATTCTTGATTGTCTTATGGCAGAAACACTAGAAGGATTCGGAAGAAACTCCAAATATTTTTCTTCATTTTCTTATCCCTCTACTAAGAGAGGTTTGGGTGTTGTTTTTTTTTTTTAAATAGTACTATTTCACTCTCAGTTCAGACAGTGCCCATCCAGTACTGGAAAACCAATAAGATAACTTGTTAATGGCAAACAGAAAAAAGCCTGCTTGAGAAAATGGGGGAGGACATTCAACATACACGTTTGTGCTCCTCAGCTGAGCAATGCAAGGTTCCTACAGGCATTTTAAACTTTTCTAAAACACAGATTAAAACCTGTCCTTTTAGAAGCCAGCAATAGATGGGGACATGACAAATGCATTTGAGAGAGAAAACCTGGCATCCTTACAAAATAATTAGCCACAGCTGGGATTATGTGAGATTTCTGTTTAGTTTCTTCCTTGCCTAGGACCTCAAAGTTTTTCCTTAAGAACCAACTTGAATAGCTACAGAAGTTACCCACTCAACTATAAAAACCAAGACATTTCTTACCCATAGTTTTGATATGTCTGTTCTACTTTCCCGTACTAAAAAATGCAAATGTGTTTAAAAAAACCCCACAAAAACAACACCCTTAGTTGGATTCTCATCTGTGAAAAAAAATGTAGATTTTCAAACACACCAAATTCTTAATGAAGCTTTACCTTTAGACTTCCCTTGACTGGGCTGAGTGGCACTACTGTTTTTGAGTTTCAACATAGAATTGTTGAGGTTGGAAAAGCCCCTTGGGATCATCAAATCCAACCATTAACCCTACTCTACAAAGTTCACCCCTAAACAATGCCCCTCAAAACCACATCCAAATGACCCTTAAACACATCCCAGGATGGTGACTCAGTCACCTCCCTGGGCAGCCTGTGCCAGTGTCTGACTACTCTTTAACTGAAAAAATTTCCCCTAATACCCAGTCTAAACCTACCCTGCTGCAGCTTGGATCCATTCCCTCTTGCTCTATCACTAATGACCTGTGAGAAAAGACCAGCACCAACTTCTCTACACTGTCCTCTCAGGTAGTTATACAGAGTGATGAGGTCCTCAGCCTCCTCTTCCTCAAACTAAACAGTCTATAAGTGGGTAACAAGATTTGCTTTTAAAACATCTTTTTTTCCTTCATAAAATTACTGTTTCCTTATGCCTTTTGGTCTCTCATTGCTAAATTTAAGATAATAACTGTCCAAACCAGGACACAGCTCCTCTAATTGCTCTTCATAAGATTTATTCTCCGGGCTCTTCACCAGCTTCATTGCCTCTTCTGCACCCACTCCAGCACCTTGATATCTCTCTTGGGTTGAGGTGCCCAAAACTGGACACAGTACTCAAGGCGTGGCATCACCAGTGCAGAGTACAGAGGGACAATCACCTCCCTGCTCCTGCTCTATGTCTCTTTAATCAAGGCCAACAATAAAGATGTTAAACAGAAAAGATCCCAACACTGAGCCCTGAGGAACACCACTTGTGTCCGACCACCACCTGGATTTACCTCCACTGACCACCACTCTTTGGGCCTGTCTATCCAGCCAGTGCTTGATCCAGATCATTTGCCCAGGCAGTTTTTCCATGAGAATTCCATGGAAAACAGTTAATAAATATTCTCTGCTTTGCAGACACAAGAGCCCTGACACAAAATGACCTGTTCAAGGCAGCTAAACAGATTAATGGTAGTGTCAGATGTCATCTAAGCACCTGGATGGTCAGATTACTCTCCAAGGTACCAGATTCAGGATATTTAAAATGTAAACCTTTTCTTAAGGACACTTCTATTTCTGACATCAATCACTGTATTAAGTGCTCTGTGCAGGAGCAAAAAGCCTACTTGCACTGATGCTTTGCATGTGAAAAGGAGAAAATTAAAGAAAGCTGAAGCTCTGCTGAGTGATAGTCACAGCTTTAAAAGCTCACAGCAAGCTTCACTCTTTAACCTAATCCTACCACCTAACATCCTACTGTACCAGCATCTATGTCAGTTAGTTCTATTAACTAACTTTGCATGGCAAGAAAGAGTATTACCTTTATCTGCTTTAAAGTTCTTGCTTTTCACCTTCTGTCTTTTCCCTGATCTGTTGGTTGCTTCAAATTCAGTATGTCTGTTTTTTCTTATTATTTATCTACATATGTGTAACAGCACAAAAGAGCCCTTTACCACTTTGTGTGTTTCAAGATACACTTCTACTTGAAAACATGGGTTTGAAGCTAAATGTCTGCCTCATTAAAAAGCACAAAAACAAAAGGCATGATTAACCTGAATTACTAAATGGTATGTTAATGGGTTTTTTTCTGTCCCTCCAGAAAACAGCTGCATGCACAGTTAAATGACAGTCATTAACTGCTTGATGGTTGCAGAGTTCTTCAGTAAACAGATATGCTGTAGTGGTCAACCACTATGCTTGCCCACAGATCAGATTCAGAGCAGCAAAGTTTGTAGATGATGATATAATCTGATGCAGAA
The DNA here is from genome assembly GCA_024611195.1 of Ceyx melanurus. Taxonomy (NCBI): domain Eukaryota; kingdom Metazoa; phylum Chordata; class Aves; order Coraciiformes; family Alcedinidae; genus Ceyx; species Ceyx melanurus. The sequence continues at coordinate 30,468 of JANHGL010015382.1, read as the reverse complement.
CAGCACCATCTCCTGTGCTAACACAGGTTCAGTGAACAGAATGACAAATCATGCTGCTCAAATGTTAAATGAACACGCTCACAGAAGCAGACCTTGTAGAATTGCTACTGCTTGAAGCTTGGAATTCTCTAAAGAATTTCAAGAGCTTGGTTTTCCCCATGTACCAGAATGAAATGTATTCTTTGAAGTTCAGCCCTTTCTGAAGGAGGACCTGCACTTCTTCCACCTTTGGGGACCTGAAGGAGAGTTCTTCTGGCCTTGCTAAGCACAAGCAAAAGCACTAGAAGAGCATCCTTATTAATGCATGTTGCACAAGTACTGTGAAGCATTGCTGCAGAAGCACTGCATTATCAAGCACCTGAGTGTAATTTCTGTAATATAAAGTTGGTTTCTTCCTCTCCTTTCTCCCATACCAAGATGTACCACTGTAGTATATAAGCTTATATTGTAGACAGTAAACAGCATGCTAAAAGCCTGTTCCTTTCTTTTAAATGCTGCAATCCATCTTAAACAATTAGTTGCATGTGATAGCAGTCTGAAGCAAGGCTTCCATTCAGTTCTGTCTGGGTTTGCAGCTCCTCATCTTTTAAATTCTAATTAAAAGAGTGTTTTCCTAAAAGGACAATGAATTAAAGTCGTAACCTCTGCAGCCCAAATCTGCAATTAACAGAAAATTGGATTAAATCCTAGAAAAATACCCAGTACTAATTACAGGTATTAGTATAAAATCACAAATACAGTCTGCCTGGGCAGAAGGCTAATGTTTAATTCATCCTTACACCTCTGCCTAAGTGCTGCCACTCATAACCCTTCCAGTGAGTAAAACCCCATTTTACCCATTTTTTTAAACTCTCTGTGACAAAATCTGATTCCTTGCAATTATGCTGACTTGGTATTGACAGAATAAAGCAAGATTTACCATCGTGTATCAAAAATTTCTCAGTTAAAACCTGCAACATACCACTGTCTGCAACCTGCAGTACTCCCAACACTTCACAAAAGCTCCATGACTTCCAAAAACTACCTTATTTTTGGCAACCAGCAGATAAAAATCTGTCTTTTGGACCAGTGCATTTCTTCTGTACCTGTTTCAAAAGCAGATGGACATTGGGTCAGGGGAGTAAAAGGGGGGAACCACACAAGTGATCTGATGGCACCCCTTTGAAGTATCACCTCTTCAGCATCAATTACACACACGCCAAGTAATGCACTGTAATCCAGAGGCCCCAAACAACTTTCAGCCACTTAATGTATGTGTCTTCTCCCAGAGATGTGCTCACATTCTGCCACTCCTGCCTCACCTTCTTGCCATTCTTCCCTCTTTGCTCTTTCCATAAAAGAAACATGGTTTTGATAACATTTTGCACATAATCTTTCCCCTGGAATACTCAGATCAAAACATACCTTGCCCTGAAGGATTTGCTGCCATCCTTCAGTTCTCACTGTATTCACCTGCTGTTCAAATCTTCTAACCCCACAAATACCTGTAAGACATGCACAACGTAAGCATATTCCAAAGAAAAGCTTTGATTTCATTCTGCTACAGATGTGGCAGCTGCTACAATGTGTAAGCCAAACACAGCACGTGCATTGCTTAAAAGTATGTAATGCTATTTACACTGTTCTGATTTTTTAGCTTTAAATTCCAAGAACTGTGACCAATTCTTTTTTTCAGATGATGGTAATTTAGAAACAACCCTTAGTCATTCTGGAGTCATACACACTAACAGAACTTCTCAGACCAAAGGAAGTCCACACTCCTGATGACACTCAAAATGGACGTAGTCACACAGGTAAAGCCCCCACAGAAAGATGTGGGAGTGCAGGTAACAGGCTGCAAGGAATGCCACACACAGCCTGCTCCAGAACTCAGAGGGCAGCCCTCAATATGGCTGTGGAGTGAGCAGGTAGATGACCTGCTCTGACATGTGGCCCTGTTTTAAGATGAGGTTGTAAGACTTAGGGCTGAAATAGATAGGCTTAGAAGCATCAGGGAACTGGAAAGTGAGAGAGACCACTGGAGCCAAGCTTTGTGCTCCACTCAAGTGACCAATGGCGTCAGAGAACAGAAACCCAAGTAAAGGGGGTGAGTGGAAACAGGTTCAAGGTTCTGGCAGAAGGCGGGCACCACACCTGCCTGCTTCACCTCCTCTGGTGCCTCTGAGGAATAGGTATGAGGCCCTCCTGGAAGAACCCAGTCGCCTTCTCATGACCAGCCTGAAGGAGAGGAAATGGGAGAAGGGAAGGCTTGGAGGCAGCTCCCACCTTGCAAAGGAAGGTGAGTACTCCCTCCACCTCCCCCTCCCCCCTCACTGCCC
>JANHGL010015381.1:0-29287 GCA_024611195.1 Ceyx melanurus | reverse complement strand
CAGGGTCCCTCCCCAGCTGCTGATGGTTCAGGACATGGCTCTGTGCTGGGTGAGGGGTGAGTGGCTGGACCTGCTCTGGGGCAGCCCCCAACCCACCCCAGCCCCTCCAGCACCTGTGGGCATCCAGCTGCCAACAGAACTGCTGCTCTTGACTTTCCTTGGGAGCTAAAGCGATTCGGTGCATCCCAGCAGCTCACCCAGGGACATTGAAATGTCTTGACCATTTGAAGCTATTTTAAGAATAAGGGAAAAAAAACAAAATACAAGCCATGAGCTACTGGTGTAACTCCCCCAAGCTGTAACCTTGCTGGGTGGATCCAAGGTTGCAGCATGGTCCATTCTGCATTGCTGGAAGCTATTTCCTAGTCCTCTTTTTTTCTCTCTCTCTTGCTGATTTAGATTATTGCAGAGGAATGAAGTGTTAAAAGTCAGTCAATACGTTGTGAGGAGGCTCCCTGTGGCCAGTGGTAGCTTTTGGGCTCGTTGCAGTGTAGGGAGCTGTAGCAGCCCCGGGGTGACTCAGGTGTCTGCAAAGCTAGTGCCAGGGTGCCCGGGTGCTGTGCAGGGCACTCGCTGCTTTCCCTGCCTCGTTCCAAGCCCTTCCTGGCCTGAGCGGGTGTGCTGGGAGCTGCAGACGGCGGAAGAGCTCTGAGGGCATCTGGAATGGTGCTTCCAAAAATAGCTTATTGACATTAATGGGCCAGATCAAAGCAAAAAGGGCTGGAGAACAGCCCAGATGTAAGAACGGTGGAGTGAAATCACACCGGTTAGGGATGGAGGAGAGGGACAGGCTGGGAGGACCCCGCTGAGCCCGGGGGATCTGCACCAGGAGTCAGCAGAAGAGGGTGAAATGAGAGGATGGGATGAGGCAGAGGCTGGGAGCAGCACCTTCCCAGAGCTGGTGCTGTGCCTGCTGCTGCCATTTACACACCGCTTTCCGGGGCTGGGGACAGAGGCACGTGGCAAAAATCATTCAATAATTGCTTTTCAGAGTGCATCTAAGTGAGGGTTAAAAAGCTGCTTTAGCCCAGCTCTCCAGCAGCGTCAGGAGCCCAGCACCAGCTTGGATGGGCAACCTTTTGTCTTTGCAATTGTCCTGGTGTCCTCCAGGACTCCTCCAACCACGTTCCTACCCCCGTCACACTGAGAAGATCCACAGGGTGTTCAGCAAGGGCATCGGGATCCCAGGGGCTGTGGAATATTTATAGGAAATTATACAGCCAGTTGGAAGTTTGCTGATGCTTTTCCCCCCCCACAAGAAATCCTTGTCCTTTTTAAACCAAAAACTAAACAGTTTAAACAGATCAAGACTGGCTTCCAACACAGCCTGTGGTGTGACATTCCCCAAAACAGAGGACGTTGGTTTCAAAACACATCAGGCTGTGTCATTTATCCAGATTCTTTCCCACTGACAGGCGTCAGCCCAGACAGATCTTTCCCCTGCTCCTTCCCAGACCAGCATCAATCTGAGCTGAACGTGGCAGTGCCAGCGAGGCTTTGACCTTCACCTGGCACAGGAGCTCCCTGGGCATTAACTGCAGAGCTCGCTGGTTGCCTCTGAGGAAGGCAAATCTTTTCAGAGCTATGGGAAGGGAGGCACGGAAGGGCTGAGTTATGGATGAACACCCTGAACATGCTGAACACAGCAGCCAACACTTCTGTGCGTGGCTGGCTCAAGCAGGGAACATTCAGACTGACATCTCCCAGAGCCAAACCTCAGCCCCCAACCCCGGGGTCTGCCCCACTGCCAGGGCAGGTGGTGGCACCTACCAGGGGAGCAGATATTTGCTGGTATCCCACTGCTGGGGGCTGAGCATCTCATTCTGGGGAGTTAAATGTGGTTCAGGCCAAGCTGTTGCTGAATCCCTCCAACCAGCACAGTTTTCATGTGTAACCTCTTTGCTTGTATCTGCCAGCTCTTGTTCATCCTCTCTGTGGCCAGCAACTGTGGCATTCAGCTCAGTCCTGTTCTCCTGAGGGTGGCATTAATTAGACACTAAAACTGTCCCTACCACAGCTCAAAGCTCTGCAGCCTGACCTGTGCCCTGCCCCGGGCACAGCCACTCTGCAGCTTTCCCATGCCCACAGCCAGGCACAGGCCAAACCACACTGCCAAGGAGCTGCATCAAAAGCCTCAGGTCCCAGCACAGCCACGAGGGTGGAAAAAGGCATCAGCAGGTCAGGGTTTTGCAAATATCTTGGAACAAGAGCAGGTGCTGCTGGTGGCCAAATCCAGAGTCACTGTTGACTGGTTTGTGTTTGGGCAGGGGCTGGGATGGAGTCAGTTCACATGGTGCCAACCTCTAGTGGTGTGGCACAGCTCCCCGAGAGAGCCAGGTACCTCAGAAGGCTCAACAAGTCCTGGAAATATCAAGACAAAGCTCCCTCTTTCCTCCAGCAAGATGTTGCTGCTATTTAAGGTCTATTATCCTCCCTCTGCTCACAGTTGCTACCATTAGTGTTATAAATGGGCTGGGTATACAGAGAAGAGAAGAGACCCCCAGGGTAGCAATTACTAGAACTGAATTGTCTCATGCAAAAGGCAGCATTACCCTGGTGTAATTTGATCATAAAATAAATTGCATTGCCCATAAAGTTGCTGAACGGTGGAGTTTCCCCCCCTAGTTGTTTCCTTGCGTTTGGAGCCAGAAGCAGCAGAGGGAAATAGCCCAGCTCTGGCCACAGCCACACTGAGACTCAGAGGAAAATCGTCATGGAACACGAGCAAATGAATATTCAGAATGAGCTTCAGCTCATCCTGGACATGGTGCCAATGCTAATCTTCCCCAGCCCATCCGGGATAAAAACCCTGTGGGAAAATCACCTCCACTCTTGAGCAGCAGCTGCTGGGGCTCTGGCAGGAGGGGATGGTCTGCTGTGGGTCCAGTGAGCTCCTGTCTCCATCCTGTCTCCATCCTGTCCCCAGCCCCTCCAGCACTCTGCTCAGAAACCCTGGCACATCCTCACCAGTCCCCCCACTGCCTTGGCTCTCAGAACCCAGCCTGGGTCCCTGCTGGGGGGGAGCACAGGGAGTTCCAGCTCAACATGAGGAAGAACTTCTTTAAGGGTTGTAGAGCAGTGGAACAGACTCCCCGGAGGGGTTGTGGAGTCTCCTCTGGAGACTTCCCAGCCCTGTCTGGAGCATCTCTGCCTGATCTGCTCTAGTTCTGCCCTGCTCTGGCAGGGGGGTTGGACTCGATGTTCAGAGGTCCCTTCCAACCCCCCCACTCTGTGATTCTGAGGTGGTTTTGTGATGATTCTGTGATGATTCTGTGATGATTCTGTGGTGTTTCTGTGGTGTTTCTGTAATGATTCTGTGATTCTGTGCGTGTCTGGAGAACCTGCAGGGAAGAAACCTTAGGAAGTGGTGTTTTCCCACCAGGATGCACCGAGGGTGAACCAGCGTGGTGTTATTTGTCGCTGGGAGCCATTGCTGTGCCTCGGATTAAACTGCAGCTGCAGTTATTTGCGGCTGTCAGACGCTCCGGCGTGTAAAACAGATCTGCAGTCCAGGCAGGGAGCAGGGCGGGTGCTGTTCCCAGCACATCTGGGCTTTTGTTGCCGTGCATTGTTAGCGATGCTATCTGTGAGAATGCTAATTGCAGCCTCGCTGCTCTGCTGCCTGCTGATCAGATAGCGAGGTGATGAATAGCAGCGACGGGGAGCGAGTAGCTGCTGGGAGCTGCAGGCTTCGGAGAGCTCGGCTGCCCCTGCTGCATCCAGATAAATCTCTTCTGTACTTCCTGCAGGAATCCAAAGTGGCAACTGGATTCGTGTTAAAAAAAAAATAAAATAGGGAAAACAGATCCCCTGGGGTGAGGGGGGCTGCTCCCCATCCTCCATCCTGCCCCGACATGGAGAATTCAGAGTATAGAATAGAATTGGAATAATTTCTCTTGGAAGGGACCTAGAAGAAGAGTGGCTGGGGGGGTGACCACGTAACAGCCCCATTTCTTGGAAGCAATATGAGAAAAAAATCCCATAATGCAGCAGCAGAGAGAAAATGAGAGCCCAGAGAGAGCTGTAAATGGGAGAGGAGCTCGGTCTCACACCGTGTGAGGGGGAGGGTTTAACTCAAAGCAGGGCTCTGGCCATGGAGTTTTGCTGCAAGCCGTGAGGAAGGAGGGTCAAGAGCTTGCCAGGAGCAGGCATCACCGTGAATAAATAAGTAAAAGTAAAGATGAGAGATCTGAAGCATCTGAAGTTTCAACAGCACTGATCACAGGGCTCTGCTGCTGAGGTTTGATCTGCCAGTGTAATCCTAAAATGGGAATGGCCTGCAGATTATACAATATGGATCTGCCTAAAAAGCTAAATCCTGCATTTGAGAAGATTGCATTTTAATGAGAGATACCTTTCCGGAGCAGGTACAACTGTGGCACTGAGGTGCTACTGTACAGTGCCTCTATGTGAGAGCTGGAGGGATGGTTTGGGGGAAAGTTTCTACACCAAGCAGTCCTTTCAGTGGGAGTAACAGGATGTTTGTCTCCATTCCTTTTGGTGTTTGTCAGATGCAAATTTAATAACTCATTAGGATTAATAAATTCATTTGGAGGTTACTTCCAGGTTAGCCTCATGATGAAATAAATAGCATTTGAAATCCCATTAGACACAATGATGCAATAATTATATAAGGCTATAATCCCATCTGCTCAAAAGCAAGGCTGGTGCAGAATTTCAAACCTTTTCTTGCCATGGAAAACCAGTAGATTACATGCAGTCAAATGGGATTTGCAGCTGTAAATTTGCCCATTCATGCTTATCCTAAGGTGATGGTGGAACAACCATTGCTCAAGACGAGCCTGGAGATGAACACGCTTCCAGGGTCACAGGCAGGAGACCAAAGCTTATTAAAGTAGCTTTTAATACTTTTCAAATTATTTTCCTTTCTGTAGGCCGTGTATGGCAGGAATTCAGAGCCCCAGAAATTCTGTGTTATTTCTGTAGATACCTCTAAATCCATTGACCCTGAAAAGGTCCTGCAAACACAGCCTTTTAAAAAGTATTTTTATTTTTTTTATGAAAGTGCAAAAGAAATGAAAAGGTTTCAAATCTTCGAAAACAGATTGTGGAAAATCTTCTAAAAAGCCAAATACCTCCCCTGTGTCAGCCCTTTGTGTGAGGAGCCCCGTGCTGCACACACACTGCTGCAGTTCAGGGGGCTAGGCTGGGGGTCACAGGCAGCTGCTACACGAGTTAAGTTTCAGATCTGCATGGGATGAGGCAGTTCCCAGGAGAAGCAGCCAGTTTCTGTCCATCACTTGTCCTGCCTTCGGGTGCCAGGGCTGCAGGTCCCCAGGGCACGCCTGGCAGGGCACGCCTGGCACACCTCGTTCCAGGGGCCGTGCAATTACCAGCCAGGTTTGCAGGCAGCTGCAGGATCTGGACGTTGCAGTTCATCATCCTGACCCTGAATGTCTGGAAGATGAAAGACAGTTGGTGGCTACAGCCTGGCTGTATATAGAGCCTTAACAACCTGGGGAACAGCAGCAAGGGGAGAAGATGCTGTGTTTTCCTCCCAGGGCTGGCAGCACACCCTGTATTTCTGGCTTTTGACCCAAAATATCTGTGCCTTTTCCCCCATCCTCCAACTTTCACACCCTTTCTCCTGGGTTTGAGGAATGGCAATGGACTGTTCTGCCACAGGTTGCAGTGGAATGCCAGGGGAAGAAGTGGGAGCAGCCTGCAGGGCTGGCCAGCAGTGCTTTGCTTGCCTGAGAAGCTGCTGAAAGGCAGGTCCCGAGGAGTAATTAGCACTACCCAGAACCCTGGACAGCCTCTCTGCAAGAAGAGTGGGCTGGCTGCTGTGTTATTACCTCCTGCTCCTTCGTGCCAATGCTCTGATTAATAACATCCCAAGCCACTTGATGCACTATTGATTCTAAATTCAATAAAAAGAACTGGCAGCTGCTGGCGAGACCACATAATTTTTTCCTCTAAAAATGCAGGGCAGCAGCATGTTTCCAGGCAGGGTGAGGTGGTGGGGAAGCCCCTGGGAGAGCTGCTCTTCTCCCTTGGAGAAGAGACCAGGTCTCCTGCTCTCCTGGGGGGTCAGACAGCAAGGGCAGTGCCGTGTCTGTTGGGATTTGGTGGTCCTGCTTTCTGTGGTCCCAGTGTTCTTATCAGGACATCAGTGCTTTAAAAGATAAACTTCACTTTGTTTAGGTGGCTTCAAGATGAGCACAAAGGGTTTGTCTCAGAGAAATAGCTCAGTGCTACGGACTTTTTAATATTAAGCAGAACACTTCTCTGCCGACGTAATGAAAGCAGAAAAAAAAAAACAAACCACCCAGAAGATGTTGGTTTTTTTGTTTATTTTCTCCAAAGAACCTGGCTTTTAAAGTGTCACATTTTTCCCCATAAAGATAGTTTGTTGGTGTTTTAAAACACTCCAGTAAATCTAATGCCAAGAAAGAGGAATTGCCTGCTGGTTTCCTTCACCCCCATCTGCACCGTGGTAGAGAGGAGAGGGGAAAGGTATGAGAGAGGCCAAAGCACTTTGGTGGGTGGTATGGGAAGGGAAGCCCATCCAATAAACAAAAGCTGTTCAGTCCTATTAACAACCTAGGAGAGAAAAGCAAATATATAACAGTGAGCAGAAGGCAGCTCAGAAAGTGTGGAGGAGCCAAGAAATACCGAGCTTTGATCCAGAGAGAATATTTCAACAAACACCGAATGCTTTGCAAATATTCAGCACTTGCAAGAGCCACAACACATGGCAGGGGAGGAGAGATGGTCCCCGTTACTCCTGGGTGGGCAGGAGGAGAAGGTTAATAGGCTTGCAGTGCAGGGGCAGACATCTCCTGGCTCACTGACCCTGTGAAAAGCAGCATTTTCTAATGCAAACCTCAGCTAAACACCGTTTTCCACTGGATCTGCCACCGGTGGCACCTCTGAACCAGGCAGAACCTCCTCAAAGCTGCATCTCTGCAACGTGCTGCTGAGCAGGGAGGGTAGGGAGTGTGTTGGTTCTGGTGATGATGTAGGGAAGCAGCAAAGGGTTTTTTTTTCCTGCTTTTTGGCAAAGTTTCACTCACCTGGGGCTGGATTTTCAGGGGTGGGAGGGAGAGAGATGAGCCTGGAGGTGCTGCTCTGGGTAAAACCAAGGCTCTGGGTGCTCAGCTCCAGCAGACCCCTGGGTGGGAGGTGATTTATAACCCAGGTGTTCCCATTTTTTCCTCCTCTACTTGTTCATATCCCCAGACCCATCAGTACTGGCCTGTTTGGCTGGGGCAGCACTGCCAGGTGCCCACAACCTGCGGGCAGAGCTGGTTTGATGCTGCCACCCCCCGTGGGCACAGCGTGGGGGGTTTTAATCCAGCACGTCCCGCACCGAGGGGCATCTCTCAGACTGGGAGCCCCAGGATGGAGGCACTGGCATAAGAACATGCAAACGTGATGGGCTGAGAATGGATAAAAGCCCAGAAAACAAAGCAAGCAAGGGAAGGAGCCCAGAATCCCTGAAACAGGGGCCTGGGAAGCACGGGAGCCAGCCCGACCTGTCAGCCTCGCCAGCATCCTCTAAGAAAAGAGAATCAAAAGAGGTTATCTCTCTGCTCTATTGAGACCTTCAAATTTTCATCTTAATGGGACATGGTGCTTGACAGATTGAGCTCCGCTGAGCAGCTGATTGTAAATTCAAATGCAGGCTCTGGGGTTTATTGGAGCCACTGTTGTGTTTTCCTCCTGCCTTGCAGGAGCGCTGATGACGCTGCGGTTTGTCAGCAGCTCTCATCTCCCCGCAGCCTCGCACGGTCCCCTGCCTCCCACCCAAACAGGCGTGTGCGTGCGTGTGTGTGTGTGTGTGCATGGATTGGGAGGAGGGGGGATGCAGAGCTGGGAGGGGGAGGCAGGGAGGAGGATGAGTGTGCTCACGGGCGTGTGGAGAGTCCATTTCACGCTTGCGAGCGCGCTCGGAGCTGCGAGAGAAAAACCTTCCCAACGTCTTCTCCTAGGTGAGCACCCTGTGTGTTCCTAGGTGGTGATCTCCGCAGAGCAGGAGTGGAGGGCTGATTGCTGAGGACCTGAAAATTGGCTGGAGAAATGACTAGAAAATGCTGGAACGATGTGCAGCAGGGGAAGCACCAAGGCAGGAGACCAGACCTAATTGGCATCTCTGCCTCTGCCTGCCCTAAGCCCTTTCTGTGCCTGCAAAATGCCCCACAAGCCACGGATTCTTTTATTTCCCTCTTACCATCTTGTTAAAACTAGTCCCGGGCTTCTGAACACAAACAACACACTGATTCTTCCTAAAATTTAAAAGGAAAAAGGTAGTCCAGCCCCTGGTTGGATTTTGGCCCAGTTCAGCAGAGGGAGCCCATGGGTTTCTTTCGGCTGCATTTTGCCTTGAGAAAACCAGACCAAAAAAGCCAATTTCACCACCTTATTTATTGTTCCTGATTTTCAGCAGTCTCTGGGATATGAATTATGCAGAAGATGCACAGCAAAGGATCTGAAGCACTGGCAGGTTTTACCAGAGCACATCCTGCTCTGAGCATCCAGCTCTGTCTGCAGCAGCAGCTCCTCCAGCATCACCTCCAGCAACACATACTCTTGCCATCAGCCTCCAAAGAGCATTTCACTGGTGAACATCCAAACAAACCAATCATGAGACAGTGATAGAAATCTAACCACAAAACCAAGGGTGCCAGTTCTCTTCCTGAACATAAACCCTCATTTCTGACTCGGAGCCTGGAAGCTGCACTGACTATCTCGGCTCGCCGCCAGGTCTCGGGGTGGTTGGTGTTTTGCCCACACTTTTGTTTTTTAAACCCAAAGTTGTAGCATTTTTGGTTTAAATCCACAGTTAGACTTGCATTTGCCTGCGCCCGGGGGTAAGAGGAAGGTTTAATTGCTTGCATTATTGATGAATGGCATCATTTCAGGGCATCTGTATGAAAATAAGGATCCAACTGGAAAATAATATTAAACAAGATAAGTGTGTGCATTTGTTTCATAAATCCATAAAACCTGATTAACAGTGATGCTCATAATGCCTGTTTCATCATTAGGAGACTCCCTGTGTCTTCACCACAGCTCTGGATCCCTCAGTGCACTAGGACAGGACCCTGTTTGGTTTACACTGAACTTTGCTGTGCAGCCCTGTGCTTCACTCAGGGCTTTGCTTTGGGGTTTTAATTACTATCATTTCTTTTGCCTGTGAAATTTGGAGCCCATTCTCAACATGAGAGATTGGAACTTTACTGTTTTATGCCAAGGCAGCTGCTGGCTCTCAGAGCCATGGCTGATGCTTTCTGGTTACTTTCAAAGTTTTCTTACTGAATTTCTTACTGCTCCATCCAGCTGCTCTCTGGGAAGACTTTCTACCCCCACAGCCCCTTGGCCTGACCCCAGGCTGCTGTACTCTGGGCTGTGTTTCTGCTGGTGACTGACAACCCACTGGGCAGTGGAACAGCCAGAAAATGGAGTTATCTCTCAGTTTCCCACATTATTTGGTAACAAAGACTTGACTTCCAAACTGAAGCCTGGAGAGTGAAGGGCAGATGAGGATGTTTTCCTGGGTACAGTTAATGAACTGTCAGCCCCCTTTGGGTCTCCGTGCTCTGCTGAGTGCTGGCAATTCATTTATTAAGAACAGGATTTGTCAGTCTGGAGGGGACAGAGTGTGTGAGCTCTGAAGGTTTCCCAGAGCCTGTGAGACAAAGTGATGATGCTCTGTGTGTGACAAAACCCTCATCTCCAGAGCCCCAAACCTGCACTGGAGCTCTTGCTGGCTGCACTAAAATCCTGAGCAGTGTTGGGCAAGAGTCAGAGACGAAAGAAAATTCCTGGGAGGTTGCAAGTAGTGGCTGCTCGGAGAAAGAAGAAAATATTTGAGATAAGAAAAAGAAAAGGAGCTGAGGAAATTCATCTGCAGCTCTTAGCAAAGCAGCAAGCCAGTCTCCCTTGCAGTGAGACTCTCCATATGGCTCCTCCACAAGTGGTGACAGAGAGAATTTTCCACTGAAAAAAAATAAGCCTGGAGGTGAAAACTTCAAAGGGGCTGAACTCTGAATCCAGCAAGAGCCTTATGCACATCCAGGAGCTGAGGAGAGCAAGTGTTGCTGAAGCACTTCAAACCCTTGCCAAGCCTCTGAGCAGCTTCCTCCTGCAGCTGCACTGCGGTAGGAGAGCTGGATTCGGCCAGCCCTGGGAACACCAGAGCTGCTGGGGACCAAATGCAAATGAAACCCTTTGAAATGCCACAGACATCTTGTGTGAGGGGAGATGAAGCGAGGACAGCAGATGTGTCTGGTGCAGGGTGGCTCTGGGCAGGTGCAGAGAACCACCTGGGGAGCAGCCTGAGATTGCTGGCCCCACAGATGTAGGCTTTGAGCAGTGTGCAGGGAGATAAATTGGGTGGGATAGTCACAACTCCACTTGCTTTTGGTGAAGAACATCTACCTGTCAGGCTTTCAATGGAAGAAGCAGGGTGCTTTGAGTCTTTGGTGCTCCTAAATGCTCTGAGTTTTCTCAAGACAAGTGGTTCCCAGAGGAGCAGACAGGCACTGTGGGCTTGAAGCACAGCCCATTATAGCCAGGGAGAGATCCTCATGGAGTTCAGATCCCTAATTATCTGGTCTTGGCACATGCTGGGGTCCTGCTGGCCCTGGCCCAGCTGCTGAGCAGGAGCTGCAGGAGCCCAGCATCTCTGGACATCAGGCCAGCTCTGTTTAGAGGATGCTTCTGAGCCTCGGTGGTTTGAAGCCTCTCTTTTGGTGCTGCTGCTCCTCCCCAGCAGGTGGAGGATGTGTGTGGAGCCTTCAGGCTGGGGATGCTCAGCCCCAGCCCCAGCCCAGGGCACAGCACCACAGCTGCCCATCTCCTCCCCTGCCTGGTGCCCTCCCCCCTGGAAAAGTTGGAATTGCTGTGTTGCTGGCAAATGAAAGAAATAGGAGTTTTCTTGCTGCAAGCCACAGAAAGCAGGCTTCATTCAGATCCTGAATAATTTAGAATACAAGCCTTTGATTAATTTCATGAGAAAAAGGAAACAAAGTTAGCTATAACTATAGGCCATTCAAAGTATGGATTGCCAGCAAAAATGTGCAAAGCGCTGTCATGAGAGGATTAATTACATAGATTAAATATTTTATAAGTTAAATAATGTGTATTTTTTGGAGACAAAATGGAATGTCATTTTTTCCCCCAAGACAGGGAAAGTAACTGTATTCGCTTCCATTTAGCCCACAGAGCAACACAGACTCCAGTGACAGAGGAGGATGGATCAGGGCTGTAATTCCCATCTGGCACCAAAATCTATATTCTGAGCAGCATTTCATCTTCCCCCTGAGAGCCCTGCTCTGAGCTTTCAAGTCCCTGTCAGTTGTGAGGTTCTTCTGGGGCGGGGAGAAGAAAAGGGTCCTGGCAATTGATATTCTGTCTACTATAGTCATCCGAGATCTGGAAAGAAAATGGACTGTGTAGGATGGTTTTAATTATTGTTTTATTGTCCCGAAGGAGAATGGCAGAGTCTTTCAAACTGTCTTCCTTTCTCCTTTGCAGAAAAGAAGAACCTGAAGCCAACTTCTGGCTCTGAGCTGAGCAGGCGGCTGGATCCCTCTGCAGAAGAGTTTGCTCCATGCACACAAGACTTCCAGAAGGAGGTTTTCAAACCATCAGGTGAATTTGGCCATTCAGGCCACCCCATAAACCCCATCCTGGAGAGGACCTGAGCCCCAGCTGGCCCCAGGAGCTGTGACCTCCCCCACAGCCCAGCGAGGAGACCCCTGACACCAGGTTCTGAAATCCTCAGGGTACCCAGGAGTTTTGCTGGCTGCTCATTTGTTGGGAACATGATGCACTTGAGTCTCAGTTTCATTAAAATCCTGCTCACTGGGCTGTGTCTGTGGGCACCCAGCTGGGAATGGGACCACAGATGGTTGGGAGCCTGGGTGTTTGCTGCTGGTGTTCCCCAGTGCTGGCAGAGAGCTCAGCAGCAGGGATGACTGACAGCCTTTCCTTGCTGAGCACTGTCCACCAGCAGCTCAGGAGAAGGAAATAAGGCCCTGGGTTAGAAGAGAGCACTAAGAAGTACCCCTGGGAGACTTTGAGGGGGACTAAGTGTGAGGTTTTGTCCTAAATCCTGCAAGGCTGCTGACCTTGGAACTGCAGAGCTGCAGGAAGAGGAAAACTGTAGTTTGGATTCAAGTTTAAATGTCTATTTTTTAATATGCTTGGACAAATGTTCCTTCTTTTATTCACCCTCTCCTGGAGACTCCTGCAGAGCTCAGACAGACCAGTGGCTGTGCCCTGGGAGCCAGCACCAGGGAGGGCTGGGAGAACCAGAGCTGGCTCCCAGTGCTCCATGGGCAGGCTCACCAGCCTCCTCAGCTCTGGCACTCGGTGAGCTTCCCTGCTGAAAGGGGCACATTTCTGGCAAGCAAGGCTGTAAAACACGTGGCAGGGGCAGGTTGAAAGGAGGCACCTTCCCCAGTAGCCAGAGCATTCCCAGCTGATTAGATTCAGTTAGAATTTAATGAGGCAGGAGGATGTCTGGGTGGGGACTAGGAGGTTTATGGAGGTCATCTGTTTCTCCAGAGGATGTAAAAACCACAGCATGGGCAGCCCTGGGACAGCCTTTGGAGGCAAAAGGATACTGCACGGGGGATTTGCTGCTTCATTGAGCTGTGAGTAGTTGTTTTTACTATCTTCTTACTATGTTTTAGTTGTTGTGTTGGGTTTTTTACACTTTCCCGAGAGTTTCCTCACCCTTTATTCCCTCTTTAGTGTGTCGGGGAAGATGTTTGGGTGCTGGGGGGTGTGAGCAGTGCTTTGGGGTTGGGGTGCTGCCCCTTTCTTGGTTGGTTGGTCTCAGATGTGCTCAGTTTAGTGCCCAGCAGGGCATGTGCTGAAGGAGGTGCTTGCATGGGGAGTCATGGCTCAGTCAGGGGTGTCAGTAACTGGTTATCACTGGAGCAGTAACTGGTTATCCCTGGAGTATCTGTGTTGTGGAAAGGAGAGAGGGAAGGGAGGCTACAGTCTATGTGTGCTGGGTGCTGTGCAGATGCCTGTTGAGAAAGGTTGGCCTTGCTAATGGTGCTGTCTGGAGGGAGGAGAAGGGTCCTCTCCTGCTTCTGGTCCAGCAGTGGCCCAGGCTGGGCTGGGCAGCATGTCCCCTGGGCTGGAGTGGGGGTCCTGGGCAGCCCAGTGTCCCCCATGCCCTTTGGTGCATGTAAATGCTTCTGGTGACCTGAGCAGTCGTGCTTCCTCCAGTCTAAACTGCTTCCCCAGTCCAGCATCACTCTGTGCTGGTGCTCATGGCTTGGTTCAGTCCCCAAACATCTGACAGCTGTTAATGTTTTTCTTCTTATCAGAAGTATTTTATTTCCCAAAAGCTAAAAAATATAAGCAAGCCCCCACCCCCGTGGCTGTATAATCCTCTCCATTTGGAGCTGATGTGCATGCTAATAAAGGCATGAAGGAAATCACCCTTCTGAGGCAAGAGGGATGGAGCCCAGTAATGAGGCTGAGCCCGAGATGTACTCACTGCCTGACACTCCTTATGCTAATCTCCAGCAATTAAAATACAGCCTCTCCTGTTTTCCATGCAACACTGAGAGCTGCTGGAGAATGGTGATGTGGTCACAGACACTCCTGTGAGCCTTTCATCTTTTAAGTGTTTCTCCTGAATTTCGAAAATACGAAATTGTGCTTCTGCTCTGGAAGTGTTGAAACGAAAGGGTGGGGTTGACTTTCGGTTGTGTGATGATTAATTAGTTTTCAGCAATGGTACACGGGCAGTTCTGATGCAGCAGCTCAGAAGGTGATTTGGGCTTTAATGCTGCTGGGTAGTAGATAGCAGAAATAACACCCTGCCCTGATTGCATTTGAATCCATGGCTTTCCTCTCCTGCTCTGTCCCCACGGGTCCTTCCCCAGCCTCGCTGGGCTCTGGCACCATGAGCCAGCTCCACCTCAGCCCCCCTCTCCCCACACTACCTTCCCAGCTCCCTGTGGGGTCTCCTGCTCCCTGCTATGCTCAGCCCTTGAGGGCAGGGAGACTCTCACACTGGTCTCTCTCTCTCACACTGGTCTCACACTGGTCTCTCTCTCTCACACTGGTCTCTCTCACACTGGTCGGTCTCACACTCCTCTCACACTCCTCTCACACCCTCTGCTTCAGTAATTTCTCAGCCCTTGTCCCATTTGTGCCACTCTCTCCTTGCGAAAAGGGAGTTGAGAGGCAATTTGCTTTGGAAAATTACAATGATGTTATTGATTGGGTAAAAAGGAACTGTTTTATTAAAGCTTACAATCCAGCTTGTTTCTTTTCCTTCCAAATATCCCATTACATGCTCGGAGACCACCCACACGCTTCCCTGCTTTTACACGTGCCCTGCAATCTTTCATGCCAGTTGACTTTTCATTTCCAAATCCCTTTTTGCATTAAGCACAGACCCACACACTCTGACCCATTTTTCTTTGAACTAAATCAGAAGTCCGTGCCAGCAACGACTCGAGGTGTTCTTCAGAATTTGTAAACAGCACTGGAGTCTTGTGGGAAATGTCACAAAGTGTTGCTCTGAATTTATTAAGTAGTTGCTCAGCTTAAAAAAAAAAAAATAAAAAAAATAAATATATGTTCCTGCTTCTACCTGTAATAGCATTTGATGTGAGGTTGGCTGCTGGGTGAATGTCAGGGCTGTTGGGGGGGAATCCTGAATGCTCAGGGACCTGCAAATCACTAGAGGGGAAGGGGCTTTGTGGCTGTGCAGGCTGATTTAGTAAAGGGACAGAGAATCTGGTTTGCAGCTTGCTACTAATGGCTCACTTGATAATAGAGGGGGAAAAAATGCAATTTCTCTGGCCTTGGATGGGGTTTGTTGGGGTTTGCCTGGGGGTAACCCTGACTCTGCAAAGTGGCCACCAGTTAAACCAGACAGAAGTAAAACCCAGAGTCTCTGCCAGTTCCCTGGAAGGGTGTGGAGCAAAGGCTGCTTTTCCTCGCAAAGAGGATGCTGGTGCCTGGGATCTGCATCCAGCAGACTGACCCAGGGGCAGTTCAGCAGCCCAAGCAGCTGCTTCTCCCTCTGGTTTCTCATTCTCTTTCATTCCCCAGCATTTTCTCTCTGCCACCTGTGTGCCCGTGCTGGGGGCAATCGGGGCACAAAGCAGCACAACAAAATACACAGCTCAGAGTGACAGGACCCTGTTTTTTAGCATCCACAGAAAAAAGTGTGAGCCAGCCCGTGCTCCTGTGTGTGTGAGCTGGGAACAGCCCTGCCCAGCTCAGTGGGGTCTCCCTGGTGCTGACCTGGCAGGTGTTGCAGCTGAGCCGGGGTCTGCACAGCCCACAGCAGTGGTGGAGAGGGGTGTAAATCTGGGATGATGCTTCCTCACTGGTGGAATCTCCCCTGGCTGTGCCAAGGATCACTCCATTATCTGAGACACTTTCCCCTGTCGCCAAATGAAATGCTGTTTGCAGAAGACAGCCCCTCATCAGGGGATGTCCTGGGGAGGGTTTATCATGTTTTCCCTAATCCCCCAGTCTCATTTTCCTGGGGCATCAGCTGGAATCCAGCCACTGCTATAATGAGCAGCACTAATGGAGAAGCAGAGGATTTTGTGGCCACCCTGCATGGTTCCCTATCCCATGGCAGTGCTGCCCTGCACCAGCTGCTTCCAGGGTGTCAGAAATACTAAGCAGGCAGTTCTGGCAGCAGAAAGATGCATTGCCCACTGAAGCATGTTGGACATAAAAGCAGAAGAGCTTTTAATTAAAATTTCTTCCACCAGTCATGTAGAGCCTAAACAAGGAACAGGAACAAAAACTCTCAGCAATTTGCTGTCACAAGAGAAAAGCATCTTTGAAGCTGGGAGGAGAAAACGCTGATGCAGAGAGCAGGCTGTGCCTGGAGAGCAGTGCAGGGAGAGGGCTCTGGTGGGATAGTGACTGAAGATTTGGGAGCATCTGCTGGTGCTCTTGGCTTTGCCATCAGGATCCTTTCCTCGGTGCCCCGAGGAAGGCTGGCAGTGCTGTGACCTGCCAAGGCAGGGACCCGTGAGAACAGAGCTGTTTTCCCTCCTGCTCCTCTGATGCTTCTGGTTTGTGCTTATTCTGAGCGGTTTAAAGGGAAGTATCTTGTGGCAGCTCTGCTCCGGCGGCAGCGTGTGTGTGTGTGTGTGTGTGTGCAGGGGCAGAGCAGCTCCTTAGTGTGCTCAGTGGAAATACCGAAGTGCAGATACAAAACATCCCTCCTTGGAGTGACCCTCCGGAGAAAACCGCAACACACGCGTGCGGGAGAGTCAGCGAGGTTAAAATATCGCCCCCAGGGCTTCCAGACAGACTGCGGGGCACCGGGAGAGGGCTTTGCTCCGTCGAAGGGTGGTGATTAGCAGACGCCGTTAATGAGCGAGGGGAGCGAGCTGCGGGTGCGGGAGCGAGCTGCGGGCGCTGGGAAGGGGTGCGGGTGTAACCGCAGCTCTCGGGGTTGGCAGTGTCTGTATCCTCGGATTATTGGCAGCAGTCGCATCAGGGCAGCACCTGAGGCTGGAAACGAGCGAGGGCTCTGCAGCGCTGAGCAGCGTGTGGCTGCTCCAGGCTCCGCAGCCTGGCCGTGGGCAGGATGATGCCCGGGGTGCTGTGCCAGGCGTGGGGGGCTGCTGAGAGCCTGGCTTTGCCAGCTTCGGGACACACGGCCCCGGGGCTCATCACTGGGAGCTTTGGAGGGTGGTGCCAGGGCTGAGGGTGGTACCTGTGGCTCAGTAAGGTGCCAGCCCTGCCAGCAGCCCTGTGCCCTGGGGCAGTGCCCGGCCTCAGCCTGGCTCCGGGGCTGCTCTGCTGCTCCACACACCAGCAAAGAGCTTCAGAGGGGTTGTGGCTGCCCTAACCTGTCTGGTAGGTCGGTGGGCAGCTGTGCCAGGGGGAATGGTGAGCAGAACATAGCTGGGGAGACCCTGGGTGGTGAACAGAGAGGTCACAGCCTCATCCATCTCTCTGCACCTTGTGGCTCAGCACGAGGGGTCCTTCCTGGCATCAGGCAGGCTGTAACTGTCACTCAATACCTGGCAATGGTCAGGAGCACCCAAATCTGTGTATGAGAGGAAAAAAAATCACAGCAGAGCCTCTCTGTTCTCCTGGACTTAATGACAATGGGTGAAATGAACTTCAGCTGCCTTCTGTCAGCAGTGATGGATTTTCCAGATGCAAACAGCCTGGCTGAAGCTGCAGTGGTCACACAGTGGTGAGTCGGGAGTACATCAGTGAGTTCATCCTAGATGTGCCTGTGCCATTCCCAGCTGATCCATCACCTGCAGTGCCAGGCAGCCACTCCTGCATTATTTGTCAGCTCCTCCGGGGCCCCAGCCCCAGATCAAGTTCCAAGTCAAGCCAAGCACTTTCCTGATAGCACAGTGGGAGGGCTGTGCCCAGCTCCGGGTGCTCCCCTCCTTGCAGCAGGAGCAGCAAATACAACATTTAGAGGAAGAAGAGGAGAGGGGAGTTGCTGGGAGCAGGTCCCAGCCCCACCACAGCCTGTGCAGTGGAAGCAGAGCCAGATGAGTCTATTCACCTTCCAACTCTGCTTTGTTCAGCCAGAGTTTTCTTCCTCATCCAGGGTGCCAATTACCACTCAGTAAGACAGCGTTTGCCCAGCCCAAATTGTTCTGCACTGAACAGGATCCTTAAACAAACAGAAATGAAAAGGGCCTCGAGTTCCCGGGTCTGTGCAGCACAATCCATTCCCTCCTGACAGTGCTGTCTGTGCTGCTCTCCTGCCTTCCCTGACTTGCTGTGCTGGGGAATTATTGTACTCAAATTAATTGACATTCTGTCCCTTATTTGCTGTCTGCTCTCAAGATAAGCTAAACAACACCAAAGCTGCCTTGTCCAGAGCTCCTTGCAAATCCTCGTGGTTTGTGACTGTTTATCTGCTCTGGGCAATCCAGCAAGTGGTTCTGAGAGCCAAGGAAAAAAGCCACGTCCTTCCCTCCATCCCTCCCCTCATGGCCTTGCTGCTGTGTGTGTGCATGGTCACCCTGCATCCCTGCTTTGACCTCTGCTGGTGACTGAGTCTCTGTTACTGGTGCTTCTTGAGCTGTCTGCCCTTCCCAGTGCCTCCTCAGGGTGAGAAGTGGCTTCAGGGATCACTTCTGCCTACTTCTGGCTCTTTGTTTCTTTTTATTTTATTTTTATTCCAAATTTTGCATCTCTGGGCTCAATTTGCATTTGACATTTCTTATCTAACAACGCTTATAGGAGAGATACGGATTCTTGACATGAAAAAGAAACACAGAGGCTTAAAGGGGACAGCTGGAGCATATAAAGATGTGTGATCTGGTTAAAGCAGAGGCTAAGACATAAATTCCAGCCATGATCTGAAAGATGTAAGCACTGGAGAGAGGAAAAGAGGCCGGGATGGTGCTGTGCTCGTGGGACAGCAACAAGTAGAAGCTTCTGACAGAAATAAGAGCAGCTGGTCCTCTCTTTATTTAGCTTTGGGCAGCTGGTCTGTGCCTGCCAGAGCAGGCGCTGCTCCTCCATCTGTCCTGCCACCTTTGGCTCCTACCTGCTCTGCTGCCTTTGTCCTCCTTCGTGTGAAGAAGCAGCTGTGGCCCCTTGCAGGAGCTGTTGGTGGCTCCTGGAGTGTCCTTTCCATCGCTGCCCGAGGAGCCAGACCCCTGGAGGTGACTCTGAGGGCACTGCCACCAACACCCCAGCCCCAAAGGGCAGCAGTGGGTGCCAGTGCTGCTCTGAGCCATCGCCCTCAGCGGGGCTTTTTCTGTGAGGTGAAATGCCAGGAAATAATGTGCTGTAGTTGTTGAAGTGTGGAGAGACCAAGGGGTTTAATGGCCCTCCCTGGCAGGCAGCAGGCTGCAACCTGTCCTCCTGGCAGCAGCGTGCGGGTCGGGAGGTGCTGCCGGGCAGGAGGGGCAGGGAGCAGCACGCTGGGCACTCCCAGCAGGAGAGGTGCCTGTTGCCCATCTAATCCTGCTCTGGTTGGCACTCTCTCCTCAGCAGAGGGGCAGGCAGAGCCACCTGAGCAGATGGCAGAGGCTGTGGCTACCGGCCGACCACGTGCGGGTCCTCGGGCATCCTTAGGCTGAGAGCCCTGGCAGTGCCAACCTGCTGGAGGGTGGGAGGCTCCGAGTGATGTGGAGAGGGAAGTGTCCCCTAGCAGTGCTTGCCTGTTTGTAGAAACACCTGGCAGGGCACCAGCACCCTCCGGGTGCCATGAGGAATGTATGAAGCTCAGGTGGGCAGTGCCTCCTTCAAACAGCCACGTGTAGCATTGCCAACGTCATTCTGTTTGCTGCAGCCACCCGAGGCTGCTCTGCTGCTTTCCACTTCTCTTGGCACTGGAAGGTACAGAGCCTCGTTGGCTTATGGCTCTGGGAAGGTGTGTGGGGGTGTTCTGCTTGCTGTGCTCCCCTGCTTGTGCCAGTCTCCAGCTGGCATGGGGACACTGATTTCTGAGGAGGGAGGCTGAGCTCTGAGGCTCCTGTCCCTGCTGCTGTGCACCCCAAGAGAGGGGCCAGAGCATCTCTGCCAGCGCAGGGGCAGCTCTGCTGGTGGCAAGGGTGGATTTTGCACTGCACTAACGCAGGGAGGAATGTTTTCCATTTTCACCTCCAGTTCCTGACTCTAAGGGCAGTTTCTTCTATCAGGAGATAAAAAATGACCATTTTTCTTCTGCATCTCTTTGCCCGTGACAATCCAGTGCTGTGTGTAACTGCACTGGCCATTCCACGGGGGCTGATCCTGGGGTTAAGAATCTCCTCTGGATCTGGGCTGGTCTGATTTCCATCCTGTATCCCTTCAGCACTGGTACCCTTCCCAACAAAGAAGGGAGAATCTGTTGGTGCTCCCCGTGCACATTATACAATTACATGGGAATTAATTTTAAAATGTGCCTTATCTTATTTGTGACTTCAAACTCCCTTGGGGTAGAAGGAATCATGTTCAAACCAATTACTGTTCACCCAGGAATTGCTTCACCAGTTCCTTCCCATGTGAATAGTGCTGGTTAAATAACAGGGATAAGGTGGCAGGTTTCTGATGTGAGCTCTGATTTGTACAGAGCACGTTGTTTACATTCAAGTGGTGATTCTATTCATGTTCTTGGGCACAGAACTTATTGATAAACTCTTTGGTCTTCTCTCTGCCACACCCATCCCTCTTCAGCTCCTTGGAGCAGGGTGGTACCTCTGGTCTCTGCTGCTCTGGGGCTCCAGTGTCTCCTGATGTACAGGATTCTTTTCAATCACATGTCCTGTTTCAGATAGTTTTCTTTCTGAGCCTGTATAAGTGACAGAGATATACTGTCTGTCCCCCCAACGTCAGGATTCATGATTGTTCTGTGAAATGTTTGCTTTTAGTGTGCTCATAAAAGCACAGGACAAGTCAAAGTGGAGCTGTCCTGGGGCTCAGCTGATTGATAAATCACAGTCAGGGGCTGGTGCTTCACTTCTGATACTCCTGCAATGGGGTTTCTTCTCTGGGTGTTTTCCCTCTGCTTTCTGTGTTGCATAGTATAAAGAATTAAAGTTTTTCATGGATGGAATGCAGCTTTTATTTGTACTGGATCAGTGAGAAATAAAGTTTTTTCCCTAAATGATGTTACTTCAAGGAATGTACCGATCTCGGGGGTAACGAGATTCGTACCAAACAGTTTATGACAGCAGTAGATCTGCAGACACCCTCTGCTGTGGTATTAATGTGATATATGGTGACGGGTGATGGAGTATGTACTTATCTTTCTTCATTTGTAGTAAACCAGCTGCAGATAAATAAAGAGAGGGTGAGCTGATTAACCCTTTGGGCTCCACGTGCATGCCAGGAGCTGCAGCCTTCCAATCAAACTGCTCGGGGTGGGTCTGGGGGACACAGATTGGGTTTTATTGAGTCAGGGGTTTTATTTTTCACTGTTCAGATGTGAAAGGTTTGGGGACTGGAAGATATTGTCTTAATTTATGAGGAGGCAGCACCATTATTCCTGCAGCTCGGCGTGGCAGCAGCGTGCTGTGCACAGGGCACAGGGGTGCAGCCCCGCCTGCTCCCACCCCGTGTGCCAACACGTGCCACGGTCTCACCAGGATATTCACTGATTATCCTGGAGCAGAACCAGCCCAACATGAAGTGTGGGAGTGATCGGGGCTGGTGGGTTGGGTTTTTCCTCTTGTACGTGGTGTAGTGGTGCCAAATCAGTACCATCAGTAGAGCCCCGGAGTGAAGGTTGGTCAAAGCAGAGTATGAGGAGGGGTGAATGAAAGAAGGGAGTGTGGGGGTCTGTGGGTGAAGAGGGGAGCTGCATCCAGAGCATCATACATGGGGGTGCAGCGTGTGGGGAGGTCCTGTGCTCAGCCTGTGCCATAGGAAAGGGGTGAGCTTTCCACAGACACGTCTGAGACTTGGGTAGAGAGGGAAGAAAATTCCCTTTTAGGCCACACTGGCACCACTTTACTCCGTGTGGCAAACTCTGGACACTGGCAGCTCTTTGGGCCTCTGGGATGGGCTGTGCCCTGAAATGGCTTCTGTGGCTGCTACCTCTGTATGGAGAGAGGATGAGGAGAAGGCAGAAAGCAAAGCAGGATGGATACAGAGGTGCCTCCTGACAGCTGCTGTGGCACGACTGGATGCTAATATTAAATGGATATTAAATTCAAACCAGCTCAGCACTGTGCTTGCTGCAAGGCACCATAACTCCCAATATTTATGATGCTACAGGAAAGCAGAGGACACAGCCGGGAGCTTCAGGGCTCCCAGCAAGAACCAGCTCCCTATGGAAGATGTTCTGTCCTTGGTTAAAGCAGTGGATGCTGGAGTCTGAAATGCCGTTTCACATGCCCACTGTTGCTACTAAATATTTTTATCCCTGGGAAACCAGTTTCTCTCTCTCACTGCACATTCCCTCCCAGTAGCATTATTCTAATGACAGTTGATAGGTTGTTTTGTCAATGGGGCAGCAGAACAGACGTGAACTCTCTGCTTTTTATCCAGCTTCTGAAATATTCTCCTTCTAATTTTTACCTCAACACCATTATTTCTGAGCTCATAATGGTTTTACGATTGGGCTTGGATTGGATCTATTTATTTATTTTAAACATATCTCATTTTATCTCAGCAATTTCCACTCAAAGCCCAAATGTGATGCTGTTCTAGCTCACACAGCTCTGTCCAGGACAGTGAGACACCAGCAGGAGAAAATGGGCTGTTCCCAACAAAATCCAATATATGGAAAAGGAAGGGAAAAAATTCAAAGCATCAAAACCCCTTGTACTGCTGAAACTTGTTTTCCTGTTTGTTTCTTTGTTTTACTAAGGGAAATTTATGAGATGTCAGAGCTTGTTAATGTTGTTGATGTTGGAGGAGCAACAAGCACCTTGGGCTGAAAGGATCCAAAAAATAAAATAACAGAGTGAGGGAGGTGGTTGCCCAAGGCCAAACTCATTAGCTCAGGCTGGGCTGGGCTGGCAGCTCGGCCAGGCACGGCTGCGGATGCTGTGGCTCAGTGGGGCACAGAGCAGTGCTGTGGGGGGAGAGGATGAGGATGGCCAGCACTGGATCTGTCCCCTCTGGACACAGGGAGTGCTATGGCAGTGCCTGTATCCATGTGGGAAGAGGCATTTGCTTTCAGAGGGAGAGGTGGGAAGGGGAGCAGGAGGCAGTGACAGCACACGCCAGGGGCTGAGCCTCTAGTTGGGAGCTTTGTAAATAATTAAATCCCTCTCAACATGAAAAATAACAACGTCGTTAGCACTCTGTACTTCAGTTGGGCTACAGCAGGAGCTGCTTTTCAGAGCTATTTTTTTACCATCTGCACCCAGGCTGGAGGATGCAGCTGCCTCCCAGAGACACGTTTCAGAGGGCAGTGCCTCAGGTTGGGGGGGGTCTCTGGGTGAAGGGGGTTGTGGCACCCCCAGAGATGCCACTGCTAAAGCCTGGGATGGTCTCTCCCTCTGCACCTTGAAGCCCAGGACAGTGACTCCCTCCCTGCCTTTCCTCCAGGTGAAGGAGGGTGTGTTTGAGGTGCTGTGTACCTGTAACCCCACGGCTCACTCCAGGAGGGGAAGGTTATTGTCTGGGTTGATGAGAAATATTGATCTGAGGATAATTAAAAGCCTTGCATTAAGAAACTCCAGCCAGCAGTGATGAGAACGAGCCAACCTGCTTGGAGGAAAGTTGTGGAAGTAGAGCCAGTGAGACCTGAGATGTCAGATTACTCCTGGCTGCTAAATTACCTGATTAATTTACCCGTTGTTTTGCGTGCAGTTGAGCCCTGTTCCTATGGATGTCTCCATTACTCATCAGGATCATACTGAGTATTTTAAGCAAACAATTTTTGCCCTACGTGTTCCTTGGTGCTGTTGAGTTCTCCAAGCTGCTGTGTGCAACCCGGGTCCCAGCAGAAGCCCTCAGCATGGCTCCAGAGGAGAAATATTACCTCAGGGCTGGAAGTGTCTGCAGAACTTTATCAACTCCCTTCTGCAGGGGTACAAGGATGGTACCTGAAATTGTACATAATTAATTGCACAGTGGACTGTTAACAGGCAAATGAAGCAACCAGACAAAGAGGGGCATGCAAGGGAATCAATTTTCTTTTTAATGTGTTTCAGCTCTTCTATTTGTGTGCTGTGATAGATGTTGGCTGAGAGCAGATTATGTTAGAAACAGCAACTAATAGGATGACAGTCTGAGGACGACAAATATATTCATTATTGCATGATGGCCACAATGCAAAGCCAGGGGTTTGAGGTGTCGTTCCACTGACTTAATTATTTTCAAATGAAACTTGAAATCTTGCAGCTAACAAATCCTCTCGAGTAAGGGACGTGAAGTTTCCATCCTATTTATTTAGCCCTGATTACCCAAGACATCATCGTTCTTTAAGTGTATATGTTTGTGTCTGTGATGTGGGAGGGGGAAAGTTACTACAGCTGGTTCTTGCTGGGCTCTGTTCAAGCCCATTTCCAGCTCTGCTTATTTGTCAACCAAGTTTTGCTGTGTGCAGCCCTGGGGCAGTTTCCTGATGAAGGGGGAATGGGTCCAGCCCTGGCAGTGGCTCTGGGTGGGCACCTGCCCCAGCCCCAGGGGGGTTTGGAGAGAGCTGCTGGGTGTGCAGCACAGAGCAGGAGCCTCCTGGAGCTCTTGTGTGCAGGTAACACAGCAGGTTAGTGCAGTGATGGGTGAAGGAATCCCACAGAGAAGCTGTTAGGGGTATTTTGTAGCTGTTCTGATGGTTGTTCACATGGTGAACCCTGCTGCAGAGATGGGCATGTCCCAGCAAGGCGAGGATGAGCCCGAGCGTGGCTGTGCCTCCCTCCTGGGGTCTGGCACTGAGTCGTGTTGGAAACAGTCCCCACACCATGCCCCTCTCTCTGGGGGAAGCACTGGCATTTGAATTCTTTGCACCTCTGTCTTTGAACAAAAATATTTGATACAGTTCTCTGGATAAAAGACACTCGCAAGGTTATTTAGGGAAAGGTTTTACAAGCTGATTTCCAATTCAGCAGCACACTGAGGGCTGTGCACCATGACTTTGCCTGCAGCCTGAGGTAAATACGTTTTCAGTACAGAACAAGCACATGTCCCAGTGTCACTCGGAGGCGACAGTGAACACTTCCACTGCCACCCAGAGCCAGCTCCCTCCACGGGCTCACTCATGATGGGAGTGCAGCAGATCCCACCCTGCTGCTGGGCACTGGCAGAGCTGTGGTGCATCTGAGGGAGGTAAAGCCACTGCTCAGGCAATTAGCTCTGAAATACTCCAGCACATTACCTGTGTTACAGGTAATTACATTCCAAACTTCCCTTCCTTTTAGGGGGAGTTTGGTACAAAGCTGGTTCCCGTCCTCTGTTTTCTCTGGAGCAGCTCTGGGCTGCTGAGCTGGGGCTGCTTAGTGTGGAATGAAAGACGACAGGACGGGGGGCAATGGCTTCAAGTTGCACCAAGGGAAATTTAGGTTGGATATCAGGAAGAATTTCTTTCCAGAGAGGGTGGTTAGATATTGGAATGGGCTGCCCAGGGAGGTGGTGGAGTCCCCATCCCTGAAGGTGTTTAAGAGTCGCATAGATGTGGTGCTGGGGAACATGGTCTAGGGACCCTGGCAGTGTAGGGTTAATGTCTGGACTTGATGATCTTAAAGGTCTCTTCCAGCCAAATGATTCTATGATTCTATTAACTGGGAGGTGGGACTTGATTTGCTGTGTGGGCAGGACTCGGATACGGGCGACTGTTCCCACCAAGGTGTTGGTCAAGGGTGGCTGAAAATCCCTGTCTCTGTTGCCTGCTGGGTGGGTGGAGGGGTGACCTCTTAATGTTTATAAAGATGCAAAGGGCAGGTGTCAGCAGGATGGAGCCAGGCTCTGCCCAGTGACTTCCACTGACAGGACAAGGAACATGGGAGGTTTTGGGGAAACACAAGGAAAAACTTTTTCATGGTGAGGGTGCCAGAGCCTGGCAGGGGCTGCCCAGGGAGGTTGTGGAGTCTCCTGCTCTGGAGACATTCCAGCCCCACCTGGATCTGTGTCTGGGTGCCCCTGCTCTGGCAGAGAGGGTGCTCTAGATGATCTTTCGAGGTCCCTTCCAACCCCCACCATTGGGAGAGGGCTGCGGGGGGTTCCCGGGAGCAGAGGCAGGAGAGCTGCTGCCCGGCGTGCTGCGAGGCTGGCTCGCCCTGCCTGCTGCTGCTCCTGGCTTATCTAGCACAGCATTTATCACGGTAATTACGGAATACATTTCCACATAAGCACTTGTCCTTGAAGGGCGTTCTCGCTGCCGATAGCGGGTTTGTTTGCGCGGGCAGAGACATGACGGATGGCTCTGGGAGGGAAGCAGCCCTGCCTGGGCAGCCGGGGCGTGGAAGGCGCTCGCAGTGCCTCCTGTTTTCTTCTCCTTCCTGTGTATCTCCATTCCGCATCTGATGTTTATCTGCGGAGTGTTTTGTTCTCTCGGGTCACGAATGTCAGCAGCACAAATCTGATTTTTTCAGGCTTTGGACTTCGTTTAGATGCGACTTGAGCGAACGCTTCCCATCAGGAGGCTCCCTCAAATCCATCAATGAAAGATTTCTTGTTAACAGTGGTTGTCTGGGGTACAGCAGCCCGGCAGGGACCCGTGCCACCCGCCACCATCCTCACGCTAACAGATCCCTGGGGAAAGCAGCTGAGCAGCTGAGAGGGGGAAGGGCAGGTACTGGAGAGATCCAGGCCTGGGAAACATGGAGTGTTGGTGCAGCAGGTGCAGCAGTCGTGGTTTGCACATCACGTTGTCTCAGGCTGTGTCCACTTTTCCCCGTGAGAAAGGAAAACCTGGTGGCAGTCAGTGTGGCTCGGTTAAAGGCAGAGAAAGGTCTTTGTGGCTGTCAGCACCTATCTATCATGGATCTGTTTGTCTTTGGAGCCGTCGTGCATGTCACTCCGAGGCAGAGCACAGAAATAACTGTCTTATTTTGAGGATGAAGGTAATTCTCCACTTGGTTGGACAAGAAACACTTCAGGATGCTTTGGAAACAAAGGAGAGGGAGCAATTGATGCTGTTGTTGTAGCAGCAGGTCTGCAGCGATTCCTTGCTGGAGGTGACACGACCCATTGAAACTGCTGTTTTCTTGCCCTTAAATAAGGCTGCTGGAGCTCCAGGAATGTATTGCAGTGGTGACAAAATGGGAGCTGCGTGACAGGCAGGGAGCAGAGGGGTGATGCTGCACTGTCAGCTGAGCTCAGGCTCCAACAGGAGATAATGTGCAGCGTTTTCATGGACCACAGCACCTATTCCCTTTCCACTTAGGCCAGCACAAATGAATTGCAGTCACCATGCAGTGAAACGTAGAAAAAGAAGATCTGGCTGCTGCAGGCAGGTCCGTGGTGATGTGACTGACTACTCAGAGTCGGAGCTTAGCAAGGGGACAGCTCAGAGCTAGGAAGGGATTCAGTTTTTCAGTGAGCTGTGTGTGCCCCAGCAGCCTGATCTGTGCAGCGGGTGTGGGAGCAGGGAGCTCAGGGTGCAGTTGTGTCACTGGTTTGCACATGGAAATGTGCTGGCTGAGTAATTCTTCAGTCTCTACAACTGGGGCTTTAGGTCAAGATGTTTTCCAGCCAGCATTGGTAACTGTTCCTCTAAAGCCCCTTTTAGAGACTAGCAATAGGAGTTATTGTGGATGACACACCAGAGAACTGGTGCAGCCCATGCAAATATCGAACACTGCACCACTGAACACACAAATCACACCTGAAACGAGCAAATTACACTCTTAGTTTCCACTTACATACATCCAAGCACGCCCTATGGTCACTGGTCTGGGAAAATCCTCACTGAAGTGGCATCTCTGGCCGATCACACCCAGCAATGCTCTGGCAAAGGAGCAAAATTAGGATGTTAATCTCCCCCTCCTGCCCCTGAAACTTCTCCCAGCAGAAACATCAATAGAATATGCAAAACTATTCAGAAAAGCAACTATTCCTACAGCAGCTGTACCGTCAGTTATTAATGCCACATCCCAGGCACACACCTATGTATGACCAACAGACCACTGTAGCCTGAAATCAAAATTAATTAAACCTTGTTTACCATTTGGAATTAGTGAGCTAATGAATATCATATCTCTGAGGCATCCATCTTGGTCAAATACATTGTGCTTCCCAGCTGTTGTTTTCTTCTAGATTAGGTTTGCTCCAGTTTTTATGAAGACTCCTACAAAGTAATAAGCCCTGCACTTATTTGACTTAAAAAAAAAAAATTATAAAATTTTTATTAGCTTCCAAGGAATTGGGTTTTCTACTTCTTGCCTGGCAATAAAAGCTGATTTGTTCTATATCTGCCTGGGTACTGGCTATTACTTAAATCTAATGATTCTTCTTAAAAGACATTAAGGTTGTCTCCTGTGAGCAAACACACTGGGTTTGTGGAATTACACGCTGATTACTGTGTTATGAATGTGGTCACACCTCTGCTATTAAATTTTACCTGTATAAACAATTCCAACACGCAGACATACTGCTATACAGTTATTTATACCCACTTTATTAAGGTTATTTTTTTTCCCCACAATCTCACTGCCTTTAAATCTGCTGGGTCTTATTTAGTGCCAGGTGACAGAAAATTCAGGATGCTGTGTGGAAGCGTCACTTTTACACCTCTATCTCTGGCCACCTGGCTTTTTGTCATGCTGCGGGTGATGACAGGGAGTAAAAGGACAGGAGCTCACAGTCTGTCTTCCCAGATCGCTTCCAGGCTCTGTTTTTCCCCGTGCATGTTTTCCTGCACAGCCTCCATCCCTGGGTGGGACCTGGCAGCTGCTGTCCTGATGGAGGGAGGTTTTTCCTCCTGTCTCTCTCTGCAGAGAAAGCAGCTCCAGGCCCCGTACAGATGGGTGTGTGCTGAGCAGGGGAGCCGCAGAGACAGCCCCGGCAGGACCCTGCATCCCAGGATGCCCACCCTGGCAGCAGCAGCGATGCCTTGGCTCGGGGCTGCCTTGGGAACAGGCATCTTCACAGCCCTGGGCACTCGCTGCTGGCAGCCCCCAGCCCACCCCGCAGGGACAGTCGGGGACCTGCAGGGAGGGAAACTCCCCCCCAGATGTGAAACCCCTGTTGTGGCTCTTCCCTCGAGAAGCCATCAGGTGCAAATCACAGGCTGTAATCCTGACAAAGCACCCCGCTCGGAGTAATGTGCATTAAAGTGAGCTTCTCTTATTGACATACTGCCTGTCAGAGTCGGGAGATATATATATATATATATTTTAAATGAGCATCCACTTCGAGCAAATTCAGATGAGTAATGCCGCTGTCAGCCCCGCCGAGGGGCCGCGTGTTGCACTGAGATCAGCTCTCCAATAAGTGGTCCCCGAGCAGACAAAAGCCAGACCGGAGTCCTGATGGCAAACTCCGTGTTGCTTAGCACTTGTTGCCATGCTACGGGAGAGCCCGGCAGCTCTCCTCCTAACGCTGGCGAAAAACAGCCTGGGTTTGGAGCAAACGGGCTAGCTGGAAGAGCTCCGGGGTAGCCACAGGGAGGAGTTGGAGGTAGAAATTCAGGTTGGGTGCTTTGCAGAGCTGGCGGGAGCAGGAGGGGAGGAGCAGGGAGGAGGGAGCTGTGTCAGGGATGCGCTTAAGCGTGGCTGTGACCTTGCTTTTGCTCGTCTTTTCCTTTGAGCTCCCCAATAAATCAGCCACTTATCTCTGCTTATTGCTTATTTATGGCTTCATTTAACCTGCAGTGCCGGCGGGGGATGCAGGGGGGGGGGGGGGGGGGGGTCCCCGGTGCGTCGGGCGGTGTCCCCCACGGGTGGCGCGCTCTTGCGTCCCCGGTGGGAGGAGGGAGGGGTGGACAGAGAACACACAGGGCATGGCGGGG
>JANHGL010015380.1:5391-20834 GCA_024611195.1 Ceyx melanurus | reverse complement strand
CAGCCTGGGCTAGTTGAGGGTGTCCCTGCTCCCTGCAGGGGGCTGCACTGGATGACCTTTGGAGGTCCCTTCCAGCCATAAACATTCTATGATTCTGTGATTTCTATGCAGAGATTAACTTTTCACTTTGCCTGTTTTTTCTTGGTGGCTCTCTCCCTAGGCCTTTAGAACACCATGTACAATATGTGATATACCGTGCTGTGCAACTTTGGTAGGTTGTTTTTTTTAGTTAAATCTGAAATGTGCACAGCAAGGTGGGAAGGTTTCCATGGGAAGCTCGTGTCTTTGGAGTGTGCTCGCCACTAGATGGCAGGGAGCCCTTTGGGGAAAGGCAGCTCTCGCCTCTGGGTGTTCAACGCTCATTTCCCTCAGCCCGGCAAACCTCTCCAGGAGCTTCTCGAGAATTTTGCTGGAGCGGGTGGAGTGCTGGAGAGAACTGTAATGATGTTATGACCCTTTGACAGCACTGGCATGCAGTTTTACATTTTCTCCAGTACAACAGATCCCTTAATTGAATTCCACAGAGCTTTACATAATCAGATAAAAAAAGAAAAGCTGTGTTTTAACCACAATTAAATCACAAGTCAGGGTCGGTGAATCTGTTGGAGAAATCTCTGCCTCTTGTACACGTGCTGCTTTTGCCTTGCCAAGTTCTGAAGTGCTCAGTTAGTCCTTGAAGTGAATTGCAAAGAGACTGGCCCAGATTGGAATCTGGCTTGGAATAGTTGGGACTGACAGTTTGCTGTGGGGGGAGGGAGATCCAGTTAGCATTTGGAAGACCTAAGAGCTCTGATTTTCACTCCTTCACACTAATTTCATTTTAGTGTAATCCTAGCAAACTCAGCTGAGACTGACTTCTGCAGTGGTGCTAAGAAACCTTCTGATGCTTCTGTTTAGGCCAGAGTTGTTAGAGTCAGCAGAATGCAGAGGTGAGCAAGTTGTGCCCATCCATCCATCCATCCATCCATCCATCCATCCATCCATCCATCCATCCATCCATCCCAAATACATAGGTGCATCTGAGCAAAAAGGGAGTTTTCACAGGGCCCATTATGCACTGGAAAACAGAGATGCCCACACTGCTGACCCTGTGAGCAATGAGAATCCAATGCACCAAACTGGGTGTTTGGTTGTGGTTTTTGTAGCATCTAGAAAATGTGTAGGGAAGTTTTCAACATTTGGAACTTTTTTTAGTTGATAGAATGATAATTTTGAGATTAGATGATTCATTTAAATACTATAATGACAAGTGAACGTTGACTTTATCAGGGCATATGATGCTCAACACAATTACTAAAAATGAACTTGCACAAAAATGTCAATATTTGCAGGTTTATATGCTGTAGTGTTAATTAATTTAATTAATTTGAATTGCTTTATACACTTGATTTTGAAAAATTAAAAATTCACTTTAAAATTTATTAAATTAGTTTGCTTCTAAAAGGAACATGGTTAACAAAATGAAAAGTGTAAGTTCAGCGAAACACTTTGTGAAAAGCTGTTTCAGAGGGGGATTTGTTCAGCATGTTAACTTGTGCAACAGTAATTTTCAAATGCTGGAAAATGTGCTGTTCAGTTTTTTAATCATGTTTTCAGAAGCTGTAGTATTTGCCTCTGGCTAAGCTTTGTTACAGATGACCCTGCCTAAGCCTGCTGGGACAGGACTTGAATCCTTCAGCTTTAATGAAACACAAGAATTTTTACCAAGTTTTGGCCACACTCAGTTTGGGAAAGATCTACACCTGCTTTCAGAGGAAAAAGGTGTGAGCTTTCTTAGCATGTTGCACAAGGATATAGCTCTCTTGAGGCTGCCCACACTGCACATACACTACTCATACTCTACTCAGTTTGCACTTAACCTGCTTATCTGTTTTACCTGTGTGCAAGGGCAGATTTTAGAGCGAGGTGATCTAACTGGTGGACTTCCAATCACATCTGGACTGATGTTGAATGTTTCTTTTTCCAGGATGTTGGAAAAGAGGTCTGCTGGTGCTCCAGCAGCTGTATTTTTAGCATCCCTGTGTCTGAGTGAGCAGCTGCAGTGTGCAGATCCTAGCTGTGGGCAGAGCAGGCAGTGCTGGCAAAGCTGTAGCTGCTACACTGCTTCTTGCTGAGAGGCACTTGGTGGAACTGCCCAGCCAGCCTCAGTGCAAATGAATTCACTAGCAACTGCTTTAGTCCATATAATGTCAGATTTGTTTTGCTGTAGCAAAAAATACCTGCAAGTTGGTTGTGATGTTTGTAAAGTTCTTTCTCAGCGAGAACATCCTTTGTGGATGAAAAGGAGAGACCTACAAGGTCTCCTCTCAGTCTCCTCCAGACTAAATCTAGACTGGACATCTCCAGCTGTTCTTCAAAGTAGGGCAATGACACCTCTCGTACCTTCCAGCTGCCAAACACTGCAGTTCTTGAATCAGGAAGGTTCTGAAAGAAGTAATTTCCAGCAAGAAAGAATCCTTTATTCTGTTCTCTGGCCTGTTGCCCAGCCTGGATCTTTCATCCATGGTTTATAGGTGTATCAGCACTCCTAGGATCAGCCAAAGCAGTTGACACTCTCCATTGCACATAATGTCAACAGGCCAGATGAAAAGCTGGTGTTCAGAGCATCCTCCTTCATGGATCTCACATAAGTGGTGGCAGACTGCTGGAAAACTCCTGGGTAGCAGGTATTCTCAGCCCCTAGTGGCATGAAAGACCTGAGCACAGGGTGAAGCAGCCCTGAGTGTGTCTGTGGGGGGGCACAGCAAGGTCCTGCATGGTGACCCTGCTTATGACATCCTCTCTGGAAGGTAAGTCTGATAGTTCTTGGTTATGTGTTCTAGTAGCAGAGGCCTCTCTATTACTAGCACAGCAGTGATGGTGAGACTGTGGGGATCTCAGCTTGCAGGTGATCCAGAGCCTGTTAACATGGTGGGCTGTGCAGTTCCTCACCAAGCTCTGTCCCCTCCCCTCATGACCCTGGTGCTGTTCTATGCTTACCTAAATGTTAGATCTCTTTTTTTACAGGGAAACAAAAGGGAGACAGGCTTTCCTGGTGCTGCATTTCCTTTTCACCCTGGATTTTTTTTCTTGTTTTGATTGTATTTGAATAGTAAAAATTACAATATACTTTTGGACCAAATTTTATAAGGCATTTAGGTGCCTCACTCCCACTGGGAGGGGATCAGGCTCTGAAGAGCCTGTGGTGTGATCCAGTATCCCTGGCAGTTTCTTGCCTACCAGCAGGGTCCAAATGGCAGGATAAAAAGATCTGGAAGAACTTGAGGCTCTAGGACCTTGTCACCCAGAGCACTGGGTTAAGCCCTGCTTTGCTGCTGAAGCATGCAGCATTCTGGCTGATGCTTTACTGGAAAAAATTACAATTAAATGGGAAAATAGTAATGTTACACAGCTGTTTGCCTAAGTGGATGAAGGATATAGCTTTTAAATTAAGTATGCTCTGAAACAGAATTCTAGTATGTCAATCAAAATGCCAAGAACAGAAGGGCCTGGTTAATGTGGCATGTAGGGGAATAACTGTGAAAAGGGTGAAACATGGATTAATTGGAAAACCATCCTGCAAGGAAGGTGTTCTGGCAATAGCATGAAGTACTGATGACTTAGAGCTGAATTGCTGTACCTGAGTTATTTGAAGCATTGCAAACCAGAGGGAAAGGAGATAAAGAAAGAATGAGTAGGAGTAAAATTATCTTTTAATATATAATAATATATATTAATATTTATTTAATATTTATTATTAATATAATTAATAAGTTTTTGAGTACTTGCCCAACTTGTTGTTGCAAACTCCTTAAAAAATGCCAAAAGAGAGAGATTGCTTCTGAGTCCTTTGTGACACTGACTCGCTACTGTTGCTTTCACAGGCAAGATACCTGGTGTTCTCTTATAGAATGCACAAGAGGTGCAGAGGAGAGGCTGTGATTTGATAGGTGAATGCAGCACATACTGAATTCATGCTCTGCCTGCCAGAACCATCATTTCCACACACAGGTTTGCACACAGGAGCACCTCACAACTGCCTGCTGCTTCTCAACAATTGCAAGTACCTCTGCTTTGCCCTGGTTCCCTGGACAGAGCTGAGGTCACACTGCTGGAATAATCCTCTTAGCTTATCTTTCTGGCTATATCATGCCCTGTTTGAAAATTCTACCCACTTGCTTCTCCTTACAATCAGATCACTATAAACATCTCTTTCTTGCTTCAAACACCCATCAGTTTTAGGCTTGCTTATCCCTCTGCCCTGGTCTGTTGTCTTCCTTGCATTGCCATTTCTGCTCCTGTAGCACACTGGTCTTCACACCCTACTTTCTTCACCTCTGTTTTCTGGGCTTCCTCCCAATTGCTTTCTTACAGAGGATGTTTTTTTTCTGCATCTTCTAATTTCTACTAGTGACTTGTTAAAAACACTCTGTTACCTTGGTTCCCAGGAGTGGTGTCTCTGTAGATGATGAAAGACACTGCAGTAACTGACTGAAGCAGTTGCTGAATTTCCCAGTGTAGCTGGCCTTCCTGGCTGTGTCTGAGAGGTGAGAACTGCCTTTATCTGGGGATGCTGCAGATATTCAATAAATGCTAAAATGGAAATGCCTGTTTCCCAGTTTGCATGTGCAAATGTAGGTATTTGTACCACGAACCACATGTGACTTTTTGCAGGTGCTCCCTTTGCCAGTGTTCTGGGCTTCTTGCCAAAGCATTTTCTGTCGACCTCGCTCTTAACCAGTCCCTGGAGTTTTGCATCAGCTTCTGTCTAAATAGGCTTAGCCCTCCAGTTAATAGATATCTTTTTCTCAAGCCCTGCCCATTGCACCTGCCTTTGAAAATGTGCCCTGGAGAACCCATGATTCATCTGTTGTGTGCTTTTGCTGTTTGATTAAATCATTGCTTAGTTTCAGGTGGCTGCATTTGCGTGCTGGAGCACTTGATCCTCCTGTTTACTGCTTTTGTGTATCAGTGAATGTTTGTAAAGCTTGAGGGGAAGTTCAGAATGAAAGGTATAATATCAGTGTTTGGGATAACAAATGGTATGGGCCATACACTCTCTTCATTCAATGCTTTTTCTGTTTCCACACCAGTGAGCACGATGGATGTAATGTAGTCACAGCATGTTTCCAGAAATCCTGAGATCAGTAATGTAAAATAGGTCTTTGGAATTTTAATAATGGAGAAAATGTCAGTATGCAAAGTTGGTGCAGCCTTATTTCTCCCTTCCCCCAGTTTTACTCCTTTAGAGCAGTCTGTGTGTTTTCTGACCTGGCAGATAGGACATAAGGCAAGGATAGGAAACCCTCCAGAACCTTGCCTTCAGTCCCCTCCTGTTCCAACAGGATTCACCACCCTACAAACTAAATATATACTGGTGTACTTTTAGACCAGACCTTCAGGATCAGCTCCCATCTCCCTGGATGCATTTGGGAAGCTTGGGGACCTTCAACATGAAAATGACTTTTGACATATCCTAAGAGGAACAGTGGCAACCAGAGATCCCCAGGTTCTTTCCAGACCACTGTTTTTCCCCAGCCACATTTGGGGACAAGCTGTGTGTTGCTGGCAGTGCTTCACTCTAAACAGTTTGAAGGCTGTTTTGTACTACTATAGGTAAACAGCAAAGTGGTGAAGAAAGCATGATTGTGACTCACCCTCCTTGTAGAAATGACATTATTTATTTAGCTCATTGAATTACAGTGGTATTTAACTCAAAAAATGCATTCCTACACTGTCAGGTGTATTCTGGACTTTCAGAGAGCAGCTGTCCAGCTCAGGTATCACAGGTCACAGTCACAGGCTACTGTTGGAATGGGAAATTATACAGAGAAAAGAGAGTTAATTCTTCCATACAGGTAGTAGTTGGCAGTTCAGTAACTTTCCTGAGCATTAAACTCAGAAAACCCTTTTTTTTGGGGGGTTTGTTTTTTTTTTTTTTAGTAGCCTCTTCATGTAGGTTGATACAGAGCAGTTGGAGACATTCCTGTTAGGAAAGCAGTGTGGTGGGAAGCTCTCCCCGTGGCTGCTGCAGTGCTGTGGATCACTGCCTTCTAAAGAGCTGCCTCCCTGCCTCAGGCTCCTGCTGCATCATGAGTCACCTGCTTCCCCAGTGAAATGGTTACTCAGAACTATACCCAACTTATAGAATGAGAAAGTCTCACTAATGAGTCATTAACATGTTGGCTTCAGTACCAAGAAAATCCCTACTTGTTTGCCTATCAAGGTGTTTTGCAGTTGGGGGCTTTTTCCACTTCTGCTCCAGAAAAGTCTGCCTGGTGATTGTTGGGAAGATGATTTGCTTGCAGCTGAAGGTGCTGGAGTCATCTGTGGGTGAATTTCTGTCTCTTTCTAGGCTTTACAAGTATTCTTCCACTGAGGCAAACAAAGCTGTCAGAGAAGTAGGACCTCCCTTCAGTGATTATTTACTCTTACCCTGAGAACAAAATGGATAGTAAACATTAAGCCATAACTTCCAAACCCATGAGCTTGTTTTCCTTTCTTTATTCCTCTTTTTTAGATGACAGCAATTCTTTGTGTTTAGCTGCAGAACAATGTTCAAAATGCTTCATTTTGCTTTTTGAACATTTGTGGCTTTGTTGCTCTCCTGCCTATTTGCAGCTAGCGATGGTGAATAAGAAAAGCCATTTTTTTTACCCTAGATATGTGTGCTTGCTATACAAACCCATAGATATTGCACCAAGTGGGTTTTTTTTCCTTGCATCTGATGTTGGGACCTGTTTAGCTTGCTTTGTAACTATGGCTACACACAGAGAAGTAATATAGTGACTAAATTATCTGTTGTAGTTGCAGAGCTAGAAGTTGGCCAATGTAACTAACTTTTTAGTACTCAGCACAGACTTATGCCTTATATAAAGCCTAAAGTTCTTTGGCATGCATTTCTGCAAGTGATGGAGAAGAGGATTAGGAGATAGCAACAACCAGGAGATTTTGTTTAACCAATCATGTAAGCAAATTGATTTTGTCCAGTGATCATGTATGCAAATAGCTAGTCTTCACATGACCTCTGCAATGGTGTTTAACCCCAAAACTGTTAATGGATATCTGGAAAAGCTGTTCCTACTGGCACTCTCTAGCCAAGGTTAGGTTTTATATTCTTCACAGGTAAAAAATGCTGCAGGTGTATGTTGTCTCTGTGTGGTTTCTTGTCCATTGTGCTTGGAGCTCCCCTAAATGCACGTGTCTGGGTGTCTAAATGAAAAGCAAATGTAGGTAAGTGAAGCTGAAAGCCAATCACATAAGATACTGTCATCTGAGGGCAAATGCAAAAGCAGCTGTGCCTGCCCTCCTCAGCAGACTGCCCCAGAAATAAAGCAGGGTAAAATATTCTACAGAATGAGCTGTTCTCCAAACCTCTGAGTCAGAAATCCCCCAGCTAAGTGAAGGACAAATGGCACTGTAACAGAAGGGTTTCTGGACTTGGGTGAAATGGTGAAGCATGAGGATGAAAGCAAAACAACAAATAAAATGCTGTGTTTTGTCTGCCCTTTCACTGCCTTGCCAAAAGGAAAAGATATCCCCCCAAAAGTCAGCTGAGTTGTATCAGCTTTGCAAAATGCTGAATGCATGCCTTGTTCTTTATTATTGCTCAAGTCATTCCTGTTTATGCCCTATTTCGAGGATTATGTTTTGATTGTTCTAAAGAGGTGAAAACACTTTCTTGCTGATGAATAAACACTGCCACTTTTAAATATTTGTATGCAAAATGTCTTTAAAGCCATTATGAAATGCTTTCCAAAAGCACTAAGAAGCCGTTTCCCAAAAAGACACTTTTTCTCTCCATTTTCTTTCATGCTAAACAGTCCAAATGAAAAGCCTTTCAGAGTTAACTAGTTTAAGCAATACCAGTGTTTTAGTGTAATGAATAACTTCTTATAGAGGACAATTGCACACAGTTCAATATGCTAGTATTTCTATTTCTGTGCCCCACCAATGCCTGATTCCAGGGTAGAATTTCTTTCTTTGAGAAAGCTGAAGCCATCAAAACCCTGATTAACCTCTGATATTCACGTGGTGCTCTTGATCTTGAGGACCGAAGCAGTAACAAAGAGTTAATGGCAGCCATATGCTCAGGGTATTGTGGGTACTGTTGACCCAAATGTGAACTCCCAAAGCCAGTGCTGCTAACTGCTGTTTGTTTCAGGTTTGGTGTGGAGATTACTGATGAAGAGTTTGAGCTGCTACTTGACAGAATCCCCCTTGATGAAGATGGAAATGTCAGATATCCCCAGTTCATGGGCAGGTTTGATTTGTGGTATGCAGCTTATGCGTTTTATTGCTTATTTGTGAGTGAAATTATTTCTAATCTAAGAGGCTCATAATAGAACGTTTCTGACTGATTCACATTTCTTGAATGTGCTCCTTTAGGAAGAATTTCTTGCATGGAATGTGTACATTCTCACGAATGAGACATAAAATGCATTAGAGTTGCCTACTATCAGATGCATTAGCTTCAAGTTCTCAGAGAGATACTGAGTATATTTATTACCACTGAATTATAAACAGTAGATATCATTAGTTGATGTTTTATAATTTAGTTGCTCTTTAAATGCTAATTACTTCTTTTAGAAGAAGGGCTTCAAAGGCATGTAACATACCTTCATGTTTTCTATAGGCTGGGAAAGAAGACAGACTTCTAAATAAAAGCTTTTTTTTTTTGATGGTCATAAATATATTTAGTGTCTCTCTGAGGACTTGGAGCATTTACAAGCCCTATATGTATTCAGAAATACTCCAGAAATGGTGATTTTGGCTAATAGAAGCTCTACTCAGCCTCCAAGGCCCAGATATGAATTAGAATTTGATTACATTAAAGAAGAATTGGGTCTAGATTGAGATATTTTCTTATTATCCAACAATTAGGGCTTGATCCCCAGAAGTGTTGTGCCAGTATCAGGGGAGAAGTCAGTGACATTGCTGAGGTGAGTGGAAGTCTCATGTGGAATCTGCCACTGGTGAGATTTGTTCCACCCATGAATTCTGAAGTAAACTCCAGCACTTTCATGCATCCATGGAAGTTAGACTGCTCAAAGGAGAATGGTTTTGAGCTATTTAGCAGGTGAGGGTATGTCTAGCTTGCATACACATGTGAAGTTTCTTGCATACTTTTCCTACCAAGGCCTCTTCTCCAGTTCTTTCTTTTATGGCTCTCTGACAGGGTTGTAGCATTTCTGGTTTCAGTTCTGCATAGTGTCTGTGAAGTCTCTCAGCTCCAGTAGTTTTCCCTGGTTGTCCTGTGGTTCAAGGTGTAAAGAGGAGACAAAGGATAAAGACCAAAAGCAAAGCTAACCAACCTTTGAGAAACCAAAAGCATAAAACAGAACATCTACAGAGATGCACAACACTGGGCTCAACATCCTTCCTCCTGCTGAGCACTCAGCTGCAGTAACCCTCCTCCATGATGCCAGACTTTCTCACATACTCTCACATAACTGCTTCAGCTCCCATGTGCAGGTCAATTCTGAAATTAAGAGAAGCTGATGTCCCTAAGAGAGGCAAGATGCTTCTTCTCAGCAGTGACTTGTCTTTGTAAATCAGCTTGTGATTTAAGATGGATCTGAACACCACACACATCTTAATTTCTAATACATGTTTCATCGTGCTTGCTTACACTTACCATGACAGATTTTCACCACAGAGGACCTGCATTTAGCCCAGGGTGTACCACTGTCTGGCACCTTGTCTTCAAGTGTATCCATAAGAGTATGCACAGCTACTTGTAGCCCTTTAGGAGAGCTGTCACTGAGCCCTCATTTCAATAGGAAAAAGCTGTGCTGAGTAATATTCCCCAGTGTGGCAGCAAGAGAGTAGCTACCATGCAGACCTGCATCTGCCATTCTTCTGGGCTGGGAGCAAAACTGAACACTGAGGTCTGCAGGGACACCTGGGAAGCCTAATTGGTACTCACCTAGCTCTGCTGCCCTCAAGGCCTTCTGCAAGGCGAGGTGAGAACACAATGCAATAGAAAAGCCTCTGTCTAGGCTTGGCATTTGCCAGGGGTCACAGATGATATCCAGGACTTGCTGCTGAGTTTCACTTGGTCTAGCTACAGTCAGCAGTACAGGAAGGTATCTACAGTCATGGGCAAGTTAAAGCTGCCTGCTGTGAACAGGTGTGCACTTGGACACACAGCAGAAAAATGCCACATTAAGAGCATTCTTCTTAGAAACTCCTAAAAAGGAGGAGGGGATTTTAGAAACTAAAGGTTCAGCCTGACTTTTGTCACAGTAGAAGGAAGAGAAGCTGATCATTCAGTGATGAAATCTTT
Source organism: Ceyx melanurus (assembly GCA_024611195.1). NCBI lineage: Eukaryota > Metazoa > Chordata > Aves > Coraciiformes > Alcedinidae > Ceyx > Ceyx melanurus. Next base: position 10,567 of record JANHGL010015380.1, on the reverse strand, counting down.
CTCTGTGGTCTTTTTTAATTGATCTGTCCCATTTCCAAGTCAGCCTTCAGTATTCACTAAACCCAGCCATTTCAAACACTATTGTCATGCCTACACCTGTTGTTCAGAAATAATCAGTGTTTATACAGAGATCATTATACCTTCTGTAGCATAATTCTGTGTTTGAGTGGAATCCAAACAGATAATGATATATTCTCACTGGGAGCTGTTGCTCAAGTCGAGTGGGAAAGTGTGCATAAGCCCCATAGCACAGCTGAGGTAATAGCTCTGTATTTGCTTTATGGTGAGAACCAGAAGCCAGATGCTTCTCTCAGATTACTTCTGTGTTAATATGGGGTAATTTCCAAGGCAAAACTGGAAATTACACTGGAGTGTAACTGAGAATGCAATATATGACTGAGCTATCATAATTTTTCCTTTCATCACCCACCCCCAAAATGTCATTTCTCCTATAAAGCCAAGTGTTGTTTGCAGGCACTGTCCCAGATTCTCTGCTGTATGTGGGGAGTTTGGCCCCAGACAGCAGCCAAACTCTCACCCAGCTGCTCAATCACTCAGTTGGGTGCAGGGAGAAAGTAGGAGGAATAGGAAAGAGAAAGCTCATGGGTTGAGCTAAAGACAAGAAGATCACTTACCAATTTAATTTTGGGCAAAACTGACTTTTCTTGGGGAAAATTAATTTATTGCCAATTTATATATTAATTTAATCATCAATTTGGGAAGCAAAAGGACAAACATCAAGAGACATAGAGAAAAGGTTTTTTTCTTCTCCTTTCTCAGGATCAACTTCACCATGACACTCTTTCAGTCCAGATCCCTTTCAGGCAGCTTTCATCCTGAGAGCTGTCCTTCTGAGTGTCACTTGGAGAGAGGGCTCCTTCCCAACAGACCTGTTGCCATCTAGTTTGCCAGGGGAGATATTAAGAAACCACCAATAAAATAAGTTAAAGCTGTGTCTAAATCACATAACTTCAGTGGGTTTTGGCATGTCCTGGAATTACAACTCCATCTTCTTCAGGCCAAGGATGTGTTGTGGTTCCATCCTGGGGCTTCTCACCAACGGGATGAGGTGGGAAGGAGATGCATGGACAGAGCTGTGACACACATGGATGTGTGATGTACCCTCCATACACAGCCAAGCTGGGAGGCTGGAGCTTCCTGGGGGTCTGTTTCAATGGGGTTTCAGAGTGGTTCTTTCTTGCTTGTTTGCTCACAGGGCAAGAATAAACTTGCTACTTTATTCTCTTCCTACCTGTTCATCTTCAAATAACTTCTGTGAAATGGGAAGTTAGAAGGAGCATTTAGGAAAATCCAAGATATCTCATTGAAGTGCAAATGAGGATGTTTCATTTGCTGAAATAACAGTCAAATAGAGGTTTAGTGTAGCAAGAACAGTAAAATCTCATTTCTTTTGCTATAGTAGCTTTTCATGCTAGTGTGGATGGAAGCTGGATCAGTAAGGACAAAAGGTATAAGAATCTCTTTTGGATATATTATACAGAAGTGAGACAAGATTTCTAAGGAAACCTATTTTAAATATTACCTGTGAAACACTAGAACAGGCTTATGTACCCACAGTGGGATTTACTGCCAGAAGACTAAGAGAGGGTAGCAAATACCTGGGTAGCCTGGCTCCTAGTGCCCAAGCTGCAGACTGCTGACTGCAGCACTAACAGGCTATTGGCATGCCAAAGATTGAAAGGGGAAGACATGGAAAATCAAGGCACTGCTTGCCTGCCTCTGACTTCTTTCCCCTCATGGTGCATTCATAGATGAAAGGGTTAGAGCAGCTCAGTTTTCTTGATGTATGTCTAATAGTGGTACATTTGATTCCTTGCTTCTTACAGTGGTGCTCTGTTGGCACTGTTGTGTTGTGAGTGGCACAGCTGGAACTCACTCCTTCAGGTTTTGAAGGAAGCTTGTGCTGTGTTCACTCTTCATTTAGTACATGCAGGAATCAACTCTATATATTGCAATATGTAGGATGGGGTTTGAGAAGTGCTCAACATACACCCTGATATCAGTGAAACCTGAAACTCCCTCCCAGACTTCTATCTTCTCAGATTGAGCAGCTACACTAGAAATGCTTTTGAAAATCCTAACTAATTTATTGCTACTCTGTAAGAAGAGAAAATTAGAGTGCTAAAATATCATGCAGTCTATTCTCCCAGCTGATAGCTTCATTAGGGAACACTGCCACCAGATCACTTTGGTGAAGAGAGCCATGTAACTCTGCAGAACAGTTCTTCTGCCTTGCAGATGAGCTCTTGGAAGTTGTCTGGCTTTGCTGATGGTGATGGAGAAGTTGCAGGGTGACCTATAGACTCCAGGGAGTAGGCATGCTTCAAAGCTACAAAAGTACAGTAGTCTGCACTGCAGAGTGATGCATGTTGGATACCCCCTTGTAGTTTGCTGTGTCATTTCTACTTACAGTTAGCTACAACCTGTGCTAGATTTCAGAGGTAGTTGGTGACAACAAGCAGGCAAGACACAGCTGAAGAGTGAATCTGAGCTTTCAGTGCTGCATCTGAGAAGGAGCTAAGACAAGAGGCCAGCTACAGGTTAAACTTAGTCCCATCTTTCTAAAACCACGTGTGCCCTTGCATCACACACCCTCTAGAAAGAACATTTTCCCTGTTGTTTCCCCACATCTGCATGTAGGAGTTGAGTGTCTTGGGCTTCTGATTGCCAGTTACCCTCTCACACAGAGATTTCTCATTCCTGACAGGCTGTCAGATACAGCCCCCTGCTGCAATACCCAGAGGCTTCTTTTCCCTCCTGCACTCTCTGCTGGGTCCATAGATCGGCCAGCTTCAATACAGATTCATTTTGTTTCTTAGTTTTCTAGCTTTAGGGCTTCCCCCCCCCCAATTGGCTGCCAAAGGGCTTGGAAAATAAATACTGTAGTCCTAATGTTAAACTGGAAACAAAAGCTGGAGAAGGAAAAGGAATATTTAAAGATTTTTTTTTTTTTTTCAGATGTGATTTTAATCCTGTGAAGCTTTGACAGGACAGAAAAAGTCTGGCAAAAAGCCAGACAGCAAGGAGGCTCTGCTGCTCACAGGAGAGGGAGATTAGCTGGATGGAGGAGGAGATAAAAATCATAGGTGATGTGAAGAACAGAGAGTTAGGTAGAAAGACTTGGTCAGCAGGACAGGTCAGGGCAATGCTGTGTTACCATTCACATGGGAATCTCAAAGCTGAGACATTTGAAGATGAGCCTGTGATGCCTGCAGGTCTTTATTGCTATCAGTTTAATACAACAGCTCACTCATCAGTTAGTGGCTCAAACACACCATATCCAGGTCTATCTCTAAACAGCACAAGCTTTTCTTCAGTGTGAGAAGTGCAGCCAACCAGCTTCTGCCTGTCAGGGCTGTGTTTGGCAGCAGATGGAGATGTCTCCTATTCACTAATGTATGCCAGTGTCTATTTTTATTTCTGTGTTCTTCCTTGTCTCTGGCTCATCATGTCTATCTGACATTTTTCTTTCTTTTTTTGTCAGCTTTTTCTGCTGCTTATTTTTACCTTCTTTTCTTATCCCTTTTCTATGCCTGTGTTCTTTGCTGTCTGTGTTTTCTTTTCCCTCTTTCTCTTTTGCCTCTCTGCAAGCTCTCTTCTAGGAGGTGGTACATGCTCCGCCTTTCCCCACTCTGCTCTGCTTTCTCTCCCTTTGGATGTTACCTTGTATTGTGTTTCTCACAACCTTTCTCTCAGGTTTCCCATGCCTCTCAACATCTTCACTGGACACTGTCTCTGCCCCCTCTCTGAAGTCCATGACACCTTTCCACTTGTTTCTCTGTTTCTCTTCCCTCATTGTTTTTTTCTCTGACTCAAGAGCATCTCCCTCCACCCTCAGTCCAGGCTGCTGTTCTGCCCTGCAGTGGATTCTGATACTCTTCTATCTCTATTTGCAAGTAGTCCCACTAGAGGTGAATTTGGCATCAAATCCTCCCTTTCTCTTTCCTGCTGACTGTCCTCTGAAGACCACAGGCCTAGCAGAAGGAAGGGCTGGTTCTGTCTGGTTCTGCATTTCACCACAGGCCTCAGTTTCCCCAAGCAGACCCAGTGACAATATTACTTCAGTAGAGGACATAACTTGTCCAAGAAGAGTCCAGTACAGAACAGACCACTGACCAGCAACAGGGAATAACAACCATGTGTTGATAGGTCCTGGTTGTAAAGAGGGCAGAGTGCAAGTGGAGGAATGTCTTCCTGGGTGACTTGGTCTGGGTGCCCCTGCTCTGGCAGGGGGGCTGGACTAGATGATCTTCTGGGTCCCTTCCAACCCCTCACATTCTGTGATTGGGATTCTGCGATGGGATGGAATACACAAGTCATGTTGCCAAGGTGGGGATAAACTGCAGCCTGTAGACTTTGGCCCTGTGGCTGGTATCACGTGTATGCAGAGAGCAGACAGACAATCTTCACCCTAGAGAATGTGCAGTTAATGATTAGGCACCTGCTTTTGCTTTTGCTTTCAAGCATTGGTTTGTTGAGTGTGTTGGAGGAATGTCTGAAGGATTTGGGAAATTAACAGTGAGAGGCCTATCTGGCAATATATACCTGTGCAGACATGCGGGAGGGACATGGATATGGAAACCCTTAGTCAAACTGCTCCTTTTCAATTACAATGTTCTAGTTTCTTGTATATTTTAAGCAAATAAATCGGTTTCCTGGACTACTGCTGATGCAAGAGGTTCTATCTCACACATGGGTAATTTTAGCAACTGGTGCTTACAGATCAGGCACCTCATTTCGTTGCAATGCCAAAACACATGCTGTTAAAGACAATGAACATCAATGTATATTTCTCAACATTATTAGGACAGTTCTAGGATATGGACATTTTTCATGTTTTGGGGAGTGTTGTGTGAAACTGAATGCCTAAATTAATTCTTTAAAGCAACCTTAAGAAAGTACTTATGCTAGTTGTAAAATAACTGCAAGAATCCCCATAAAGCTGTCTGCAAGTTCAGTGGCTTTGATGGAAAAAAAATAGATATAATATGATTACCAGTGTTATATAATGTGACAGGAGGAAAAGGATCTTTCTCTGGGAAAAGTGTATGACTTATCTGCTCATCACCAGTTCTGCCAAGAAAAACCTTAATTTCTCAGTCATAAAGCACAAGGAAAGAAAGAACTGAATTATATTATATTAATTATATTATAT